>BGPR01013905.1:0-10525 GCA_013235015.1 Araneus ventricosus | reverse complement strand
TTTGGTCCCTTGAATTTCATATTAACGGAAGGTTAAAATATCATCTGCAATTCGTATTTATTTTGGTCTAGTTGAAGTCAAAAGCAAAAATCGTAAAACACTGTCTTTTTTTATTATTATTATTTCTGTATCGTTTTCGTCAGCATATCGTGCCCTCAGTTACCAAAACTGAATAAATTTTAAGGCTCTTCCATTCACGCGAACTCTTTACTGCTGCAAATTGTATTCATCCCCCCAAAAAAGAATAAAAAATAACTCATTTAAAAAAAAAACTTTGAACATATTAGTTGTAGAATGTACTGTTTATTTTGCCGTTTTATAACACAATTCTTGATTTCAAAATACCGAATACTGTCTATTAAAATTATTTACTGAACATATTATTCTTAAAATTATAAAAAAATACATCTCGCTATATAATAATTATCGCTTTACTTATACTTACTAAGTTACTACTCGTTATCAGTGCCGGCTTTTAGCCGATTGGACCAATTGCTCCCATTTGGGCCCCGCTTTCAAGGGGCCCCGCGAAACAGTGCAGTCTATTCGGAAAGATCAATTTTATTCTGTGGCAGAAGGTCAAAATTGACCGATTCGGGAGTATTTATTGATTTGGAGCAATATATAGATAATTTATCAAGATATCTATTTCAATTCGATGGTTTTGATGACCAGCCTTTCATCTAAGATTTCACGATATTTAAAATTATGTACGGTTGCTCACAATATGGGAATCAATTATTCCATCATATTAACAAACGGTCAGTTATTTACAAATTGTTTTACTATAATTTACTAAATTATTTTTAATAATTTAGTAAATAAATTTGAAATGTAAACTGAAGTGGTAATTTCTTTTAAATCTAGACACTATTCGATTTTTTTAAAAAATCTATCTTTGGGTAATACTCAAAAAAATCCTCAGACTCCTCAGTTAAATAGATGTATATACCCTATATTCTGATTAAACGTCGTTAATATCCGGGTGGACGAAAATTGCTTCCAATTGGATCCCGCTTCTCCTAAGGCCGACCCTACTCGTTATATTCACTTCTCATTTACTATTTGTAAAAATGATACAAAAAAAAAACAATATTTACTGCCATTTTTAGCTTATAAAATGTCGTTTTCTCTCACTGTTACATCCTGCATAGGAACTCGACTTATGGTATCAATCGACTTTTAATTGTGGTCCCCTCAGCTTCGAATTAGCCAACGTTTCATTCTTATTCCAACACAAACCCTTACCTTGGAAGATACGAAATCTTCTAAAGGAGGGGAGCACCACCTTTAAGGTCGACGACATTTCTCCGGCGCCCACCCAAAGGAGAGCTGCCTTCCGAAGAAATGTTTTTAGCATCGGTGCCAATACCCCCCACCTCTACCCGCCACAAAAAGATGAGACAAGGCCCAGACACACAAAGATGGCATGCCTATCCCGCTAATCTGAAACGAGTCTCTTCTCCGGAATATCACTGTTGAGACATCGTCTGGAAACAAGATAGCATGCACCGCAGCCACGTTTTAAAATGTAGACAACCAGATCTTCGGAGCCGTGTTTTTACGGATTCCCACACTCTTTTTTTCCCAAATTAAACCAGCGGGACTGTTCTCCCCTCTACTTTCTCTTATATCAATATACAGTAAAGCATCGTTTATACGTTTCTCATTTATACGTTGTTTCATCACAGTCCCGATTCATTCGTAACCATTGTAATGATCAAGTACAGTAGAACCCCGCTAATCCGAACCGATTTTATTTTCGAAAATTATATGTAATTGAAAAGATTTAAATATACATACTGAAAACAAAAAAGGACTTTTTCAGCATGCATAATTTTGTACACATTGAAGAAACTAGTGATATTCGCCGTAAGATAAGGTCACTTCATACAGGAGCACATCCATTATTCTAATGAAAAGGGGATTTTTTTTAGCATATATCTTTTTCTTTTCTATTTTTATCGGAATTTCGGGTAATCCGAATTTTTTGAAATGCGAACATGCACCGGTCCCAATTAGTTCGGATTAGCGGGGTTCTACTGTACTCCGCTTATACGACTCAAAACTTCAGTTATACGACGTTCCTCCCCCCACCCCCTGTTCCAAAATGTGACAATTGCCTCCTTTCTAGTACGTGAAAAGTACTGTGATAAAGATATCATGACTTCGAAATTATTCACAATTGAGGAATTAATAGAAGACAAATTGCCTGGTGTTAAATTAAGCGATAATAAAGACGATATTCCCACCTTCACTTAAAGACGCAATGGACTCCACAGAAAAATTTCGAACTTTATGAAAACACTGGTGGAAAAAACATTCAGTGAACTTATTCGATTCATAATGATGTACTTTAAACTCACTGACAATCAGCACGTCAGACGACGGTTCAAGATTTTTGTAATTAAGCACCTACATGCATGCACATAAATCAGATAAGATTACTAATATAATAGCCCAGATCCTCCGGTAACGCTCTGACGTCACCAACAATAAAACTCGCGCCATAGCGCTGCGAGACGTTAAACCGCATTATTTCTTTGTTAGAAAACCTAAATTTCAGAAATTTTAAATTTAAAAGAGTAATTGTCGTTCTAGTTTCAAATTTAATAACTCTAGAATAGTGAAATAAAATTTGCTTTCGATTGATACAAAATTTATCTCGGTATGATCAATATTTCCCGAGAAATTTTAAATTATATTAATCATATTTCAAATTAATTTCCGTTTTTTAATAGAAAGTAGTAAATTACGTCAGTGGTATATCATGCGCGTGATGTAGTTTGGACGCCAAATTGTATCTGAATGCAATCGTGGCGATGTCGTTTTCTTGCCAAGAATTAAATTAGCCACCAGTGACGTGAATCTACCATTCGTTTTCAACCGCCGCCAGTTCCCGTTAATTCCAACTTGCACGATGACTATCAACAAATCGCAGGGGCAAACTTTCGTTCATGTTGGAATTTACCTCGATGAGACTGTCTTTTCACATGGACAGCTCTATGTTGCACTTTCAAGATCTAGGATTCCCAATCACGATAAAATTTACACTGAGACATCTGAAGTACAAGGAAAATTGTTAAACAACGAAAAATACTTCACACTGAATGTTGTTTAGCAAGAAGCTTTTTGAATAAAGAAATATGTAAATAATATGTAAATAAAAAAATATTTCCTGTCATAATACATATGTTTATTTTATTTGTTTTCAATCAATGTTAAATATTTCTCTCGCATATATATCTATTTAAACACGTCAGATTTGAGAGGAAATCTCTCGAATGAAGAGGCAATTTGCACCCGTCATACAATGACGGGCGATTTGCTAGTATATATATAATTAGTACTCAAGACATGCAATAAAAGTAAGATTTTTCTCACTTTTATGGTAAATGCTAAAATTTAATAATTGATTTCCATAGTATTCAGTATTACACTACTTAATACTATCTTAAATAACTTCAAAATTAGCACTTTTTAAATGAATTTGCATTGGTAGACTTAAATTTGTGATAATCAAAGTTGTTCGTAAAATTTCGATTATACGTCTTTTTACTCCAGTCCCTTCAGACATATAAAAGGTGCTTCTTAGTACAACGAAGAAAACCGAGTAAGGATTTTGGGTGTCTCTTTTTCCGCCGATTGGGTTCAAAATTTGATACGGATCTACAATGTTGGTGAAAAGACAACAAACCGAATTTCACCTGTCCAAAAAGCTGCGTTTTTTAATCAATTGCGTTCACATGCTTGCAAATATATAAATTGACAGACGGTCAACCCTTTGAGAGACTAAGTCCAAAATTTGATACACATCTACAGTTCTACCGATAAATCTATACTTTTAATTTCATGCGTCTAGCTACGATGATCACCCGGAAAATAGAGACCGTTTAGTCATACAAAATGAAAAACACAATATTTATTGGAAAAAACAATTCTGCTACATACTGGGAGCTTCCATAGACTTATCTATCCTTAGTCTATGGGAGCTTCCTTCACTTCTCTACATAATCACCTCCTACATTTAAACATTTGCCGTATCTGTTCACGAGTTTCCGAACTCCCATGTGATACTTTTCTGCCGCCAGTTCATTAAGCCAGGTGCTCACTGCATTCTCCAACTCTTCATCACTTACAAAACGTTTACCGCCCAGAAACTTTCTCAGCTTAAGGAAAAGATGGAAATCGTTAGGAGTAAGGTACGGACTATAGGTTAGATGATCAAAAGGAGGAGTGAGCTGCGCGGTGGAAATGCGCGACCAGTCTTTTGTTTGAATGCAGTGAACACCTGGCTTAATGAACTGGCGGCAGAAGAGTAGAAAATGGGAATTCTGAAGCTCGTGAACAGATACCACAAATGTTTAAATGTAGGAGGTGATTACGTAGAGAAGTGAAAGAAGCTTCCGGTATTGTAACAGAATTGTTTTTTCCAATAAATATTGTGTTTTCCATTTTGTATAACTAAACGGTCTTTATTTTTTGGACGACCCTCGTATTTGCGGTTTTGGAGGCATCGTGTTCACATGGACAAGTACAGAAAGAATGCCCATACACGGGATTTGTCCAAAATTTGATGGAAATCAGGAATTCTGGAGAAACAAATTACCAAACGCCGAATTTCATGGTTGTAGCATGGCATGCTGCGTTTTACAGTTACAGAGTTCAAAGACCGACAGATATAATTCCAAAAACATGTTTTTCGGATTCAGGGACATGCGAGAAGTGGAGAGTCACCAAAATCTCGAGGCCTTTCCCTTAGTATATGAGAAAGTAAAAATGAGATTGAGAAATTCAAATTCTTGTAAAAGAACGTAACTTATAGGTTGATCAAGCAACAACTCGAATCGCCAGTAAGGTTACTGTTACGCAGGGTAAGATTTAGCCTTTGAACCGAGACGAGCAAAAGTAAAAAATTGCTCCCATCAAATCTGACGTGCTTAAATTGATATATATGCGAGAGAAATGTTTAACATTGATTGATTACAAATAAAATAAACATATGTATTATGACAGGAAATGTTTTTATTTACATATTTCTTTATTCAAAAAAACCTCTTGGTAAACAAATTCCGTGTGAAATATTTTTCGTTGTTTTACAATTTTATTGTAATTCAACAACCGTCCAAACTATATCACGCGCATGATATACCACTGACGAAATTTACTAATTCCTATTAATAAACGAAAATTAATTTGAAATATATGATTAATATAATTTAAAATTTCTCGGGAACTATTGATCATAGCGAGATAAAATTTATATCAATCGATAGAAAATTTTATTTCACTATTTTAGAGCTACTGAATTTTAAATTAGATTGACAATTACTCTTTTAAATTTAAATTTACTGAAATTTAGGTTCTCTAACAATGAAATAATGCTGTTTAACGACTCGCAGTGCTACGGCGCGAGTTTTATTGTTGGTGATGTCAGAGCGTTACCGAGAGATCTGGGCTATTATATTAGTAATGCGAATGTCAGAATTCCTCCTGAAAGAAACATTAACTTTTTCGAAACTTAAAACTTTTTTAGCATTTTTTAATACTTCCTGATATACTTAGAAACCACCTCCACAAAAATAAACGAAATTAATAATTCAAAGTTGGTCGACGGACTGAGGAGGTAAAGTGAAAGCATCGATACTGGAAGACAGTGGCGAATCCAGGCGAGGGGCTACCGGGCTGCAGCCCCCCCCCCCCGAGCTAAACCAAAATTCCAGACTTAATTAAAATCCCTACAACTGTTTGATCTTAATTTTCATTTTAAAAAATAGTAATAAAATCGTTCAGTGCAAACAAATCGCTCACACGTGCCTGTTTCTGGAACCACTCGCATTGTTCATTCTAGCGATAACACATAACAATAGACTGATATGTGAAGGGTAAAGCAGTTGTGGGGACATGGGTTTCAACAGAGGGAGCAACATTTCTATGGGTCAAGATTCCAAGGGGTGGAAATAGTAAATGGATGTGACAATACGCATTTTATGTTTATCCGTACTAGTACATATTATTCTCTAAATTGGTGAATTGTCTTCACTTTTGAGCATTTTATTTATGCAGCAAAAATTAGTATAATTTTAACAAATTCATAATAAATATTACTTCATTTTTAATTGAAAGTCATAATTAAATATTTTTGAACTTATCGCATATACTAAGAGGTTTGTAACATTTACTTAGATAACTGCAAAAATCTCTAATCTCCGTATAACGAAATTTTCTCTATAGCGAATTTTTCAACTGGAACCAAGCGATTTCGTTATAGGGAGATTCCACTGTACTTAGAACCCAGTCCCGCAAAAATTAGCGAACTTAATAATTCAAAGTTGGTCGCCCGACTGAGGAGGTAAAGTGAAAGCATCGATACTCGAAGAAATTCATATTTTTCGGATGTAGAGACAGAAGTGCGAATTAGGAGTAGGTAATCGAGACCAAAAACCACAGGAGACAATCAGAAGTCGAAGTCGCCGACACAAGGTCGACTTCGTTACTTCGCACTTGCAGTAAATTAAAAATGCCGGGGGATGCTGCGGATTGGACAGCACAGAGGCACATAATGATGCCCGGGAGGGCCACAGAAGGAAAATGCACGGGGGATTCGGCAACACCGCGAGAAGCCAGCTGCCTCCCAATCAAAACAAAGAACTTGTTTTTGCATCGAAGCGACCCAAACGAAAAAAAAAGAAAGAAAGAGAAAAAAAAAAGGGAGCGCCCCCCGAAAAAGCAATAGAAAGCGCGCGCGTCCTTTGTCCGGCCTTCTCAAGGTCAAATCAATAACATCCCCGCTCTCCTCTTCCGAATTCGTGGAAAACGTCCGTTCCCCCAGATCCCCTGGATGCGGCTCCGGGAGGGGCGAGCAGGCGAGGGGGGGGCACACGAAGGGTGTTTACGCGGGCAAAAACACATTCCATATTATGAAAATTTAACCAGGGTTGCAGTAGTGCCTTTTTAAGGCCAAAATTAGGAAATTTGGCCCTTGTTCAACGCGCTTGGCTTTACGAATTTTTATTTGGCCTTTCTTTCATTCACCTCCTTTTCCGAACTTCTGCTCTCTCACTTCAGGGCTGCCAAATAAGAAGGGCAAATTAAACCACACTTACCTAAAAATTAAGCTATTAATTAATATAAATATACTAACAAAAATAATAGTTACACTTCATAAAATTTAGTAAAATTAATTAATTAAATTTAAATAAATTAAAATAAAAACATTTTTTGCATTAAATAGAAAGGCGCATATGCAGCCAAATCTAATGAAATACAAAAACAAATAATAGAAATTTAAATTAAAAGGAAAATAAATTAAAAGAAAACAAAAAGAAAAACAATAATAAGAATGAAAAATAATGAGAACAATAAACGTTTTTGCGCGCAAACGCAGCGGCAAAAAGTAATTGCTTCAACAGAATTTTTTTTAAAAATACAACAAAAACTATAAAACAAAAAACCAAAAATTCTCTAATACATAGAACACTTTAATTAGAAATTATTCAAAATGGAAATGAACTAAAATGACTCACTCATCAGAAACCACACGCCAATTTTTAGTTCCAAAAAGAACAAGATTTTCTGTGGAAAGGAATGACAAAAAGTCAAAATTTATTCCTTCCTGTGGTTTGAATCACGTCCGGCCACCAAATAAAGAACATAAATCCAAAATAATTATTAATTATACTAACAAAAATATTTTGTGATATAAATTTTAAAACGCTTTCATTAAGGCTTTACAACGAAATTTAGTTATCGATAACACTAAAAGAAAACGCATGGACAGAGTATCTCAATTCATATGTCAAGAAAAATATCTTTTAGAAATAGGACTCTTTATTATAAAAAATCTCTATACTATTATTAGATTTAATGTTAAAACTTTTCTACTAAATCGCTGAGGAAGGTATTTCATAAAATACAAAAAATGTTGTTTTTTAAAATTAGCAGTTGAAAAACAATACCCCTACAACTCTAGAAAAAGGCACTAACATTTTACGATTTCATGTGGTCAATAACTATTCATCTAGGATTCCAACAGAAATGAGAAGGGAATAACAGAGAAATTGGCTCTCAAAGCTTCTGCTGGCTTGCTGCGATGTACAAAAACACATCTATATCACCCTAGAGACCATTCTAGCAGTCAAGGATGCGAAGAGCGAGCAGTTCGAATAACGTAATACGAAATACTTATAACAAAAATAGTAAAAGTAGTTTTAAAAACAATTCTTGAAAACTCATGAATGAGAATAACAGGGTGGCTACAGAAACTGTGAAAAAAATTTCCCTGACTAAACTTACCAACATTTCTCTGATTTTACGGCTACTAATTATATTAGTTTCCTGGCTTTCTCCCTACTGAGAATCACTGTATGTGTACAATATACATTATTAAAAACACCTTATTACCAGTTATTTAATATGAAAAAATATTTTTATGAAATTTAATTTTAAAAAAATTGAAAGAACATCCTAAAAAAATCTATTAAAACAGTATATTACATTTCTTATACGTAAAAAAGACTGGAAATTTTAACAAAATACTTTGCTTCTAAAACTGCAGAAGAATTCTAAAGAACATTAAAACTACTCTTTGCAACACAAGTTAAATTATATTAACAGTAAAGGTTATTATGATCTTTGCTCAAAACTTTAAAACAGTTCAATAATTAATGAGTGCTCTTTTCATGAGTACCAGAATAACATGTTGCAGCATAAATATAAAAATAGTATAATTATACGTACCTAATATATATTTTAGCAAAGATTTAAACAAGAGAAACTGCCAAGATATTACTTCAAATCTTTATTCTTTAACAAATCATAAGAAATTAATTGCTCTAATCAAAAACTTATCTATACTTATAAAAGGCAATGTTTGTGTTGTGTGTGTGTTTGTCTGCAATGTCCAGACGAATCTATCGCAATGACAGCCAACAGCCATGAAATTTGGCAGACAGGTAGTCGTAATGGTGACTGAATGCACCTCGAAGCCGAAATTTTAAATTTTAATCTAGAAATTTTTTTATTTAATGTTTTGCGTTGTTTTGGTTGATTTTTCGCACTAATTTCTCAATAGAATGGTTTCGAATAATTGTACGACAAAAATAGATAGACCATCGGAAAGAGCACGCGATTTCCGTACGAATGAAGCTAGTTTTGAATTTCTAACGTAATTTACTGAATTTTGAGAATTTTTTAAAAAATAGTCAATTTTACCATCTAAATGTTAGTTTTATTTTTAAATTTGTTGCATCCGACTTTCTAATAACACTATTATTTTCAATTTTTTTCAGCTTATAACTAGAACGGTTTTGTCGGATTTAAAACAAGAACGGTTAAAATATCTTTTTCCGTTTTTTTTAAATTAATTTTTTCCTGGGCCGTTGAGAGTATTTTTCTCGATCAAGTTCCTCGCGCGGCACTTCTTCGGAACGTTGATGCCAATTTTGATTGGCGGACGCGCAGGATACGTCATGACCTTCACCTGAATGAATTACTTCGATTATTATTTTCGGATTTGATTTATATTTTGCTTGCTGTATAATAATCATTTTCACGTTCCAATTTTGTAATATTGTTTTGGATTAATGTACTCTGTACTGTAGCGCGAAAAAGTAAAAAAGCAGGAAAGCAAAGCAGGATAAGCAGGAAAATCAAAAAACGTGTATCTTTTGTTTTGATTTTGTTTTCAAAACTTTTTCATGTCATTGTGGGCGGGTTTTTTTTTTTTTTTTCCATTTTGTTAAAAGTCCTGATTCCACGGGCAACGCCGTGCGCGTACTGCTAGTATTTTATAAATGAATATAAGTTTTTTTTAATTCCATTTATTATTACAAATAATGCTAGACATAAGATACAAATTTATAGATAATAACTCAAGTAACTATTAATTTTCCCTGATTTTTAGATATTTTTACGAATTTCCCTGACTTTTCCAGGTCGACAAAATTCCCTGACTTTTCCCCAATATCCAGGTTCTGTAGCCACCCTGAATTAAAAAAAATCAAAATAAGGTTAAGGCCGAATAAAAATGGGCTAAGAAGCCCAAATAATAAATAATGGGCTTTAAGAAGCCCAAGCGCTTTGCGGAAAAAAGGACAACATTTTTAAATTTGGCCTTAAAAGGGGCAATATGACAATTCTGCCCCATATTCCCTGGATGGGCTCCCAGCGGGTAAGCGAGCAAGCCTGCGAGGGGGAAGGGCGCATGAAGGGTGTTTGCGCGGGCAAAAACACATTCCAAAATTATGAAAATTCAAGCACAGGAAGGAGGGGAGAATCGGGAGACGTTTCTGTTTGTGCACGTGTCGCGAACTCCATCCTCAAAACAAGCATCCGTACCTGTTCAGGCTGGAATCAATCTTCCTGATGAAAGTGTCAAGGGTGTTATGCACGTAAGGGAAATTCACTTTTTTTTTAGGGGGAGGGTCCAGGGATTCCTCCGGCCTCTCGTCGTCCGGCGTCCCGTCGGAAGGAGGGGCATCGGAGCACCTGCAGAAGAAAATGCTGTTATATATGTTACCGGCAA
>BGPR01013904.1:0-40500 GCA_013235015.1 Araneus ventricosus | reverse complement strand
AAAAGAAAAGTATGTTTAATTAAAGTTATTAATCCAAATAATACAAACAATGTATATGGTTATCACAAAGTGTCGGCAGATTTTAAAAATACAATCTTTTGTTCAACCCAGAAGCCTCAAACTGCGACAAAGTAACAAATAATTATGTGTTTCAGAGATTTGCTGATCAAACCCCCATCGAGGAATTAAAAGCTCGTGTAGAGATCCCACCCTTCGAATACACAAATTTGAGTCTTTGTGGGGTGGGATATAAGGGAAGATAGTTAGAATTTAAATTTCACCGCAGCGTTTCTTATGACTTAAATGTATTTATTCGGCTTATAATTATAATGAAGTATCAATGCAAAAAATAATGCAACATATTGTGGAAAAAGGTACTTTGTAGATCGCCACAAAGTTTAAAATTATTTAAATGTTTTTTTTCGAAAAGAAATATACATTTTTAATTATTAATTACATCCCTCTTTGAGTATTAATTTTGACCTTCGTATAATTTTTATACAGAAACGACTTTCAACTTATTCCAGAAAAAAATTTCTATAACAATCATTTGCAGTTTTGTAATCATCACCACATTTTTTTCTCCCCCATAATATGGGTTCGGTGGAGCCCCTCGCTTCATCTTTTCGTGAAGGCAGAGTTAAATCTATGCTGTTCATGTTCTTCCAGGTTGCTACAGTAATGCATTATAACTAAAGATTGTGATTACATTTTATTCGATTAATTTTATGAACTTGTTGCCATATTTTTCTTCTGCCTATTGTTGTTATTATGCACCTTCCTAATAAAAAGTTTCTGATTTATCTTAAAATTATAAGGGCCCACGTAAAAACTGACGTTCCAATTTTGTTAAACTTTGCAGAAAACCGAAACGATAGCTTCCAGACACCTACATTGAAAGATTTGTTTGATATAGTCAGCTACTTCCCATGTACCTATTAATATTAAACAATAGAAACAACAATATTTTTATTTAACTTTTATATTGAGGCATTACAGCAAATCTTCGCTTAAAAAGTAAAACCAACTGTCTCAGAGATTTTGAAATCTCAAAGGGGAAGAAAGTGCTCAGAATTTTTGGAACAAATATGTAATATTTCGAAATAATCCTACGCTTTTTTCACCATATAAAAATTTAATGAAATATCTTTTATGTTATACAAAATTTATTATCGTACAATATTTTCTCTGAAATTACAACATCGATTTCCTCAAGATTTTAGTATTTGAAATGCAAGATTCTGAAGGAACTTTACTACCCGATTTAAATTTAGATATTAATCCACTCTCATTGAACAAATAGATGGCGCTGAAAATTGAAGATGAGAATAAAAATGTGTCTTTCCCTGGGCCCTTCAAATGTTGTGAATTTGAACTATAACTTTCGTTTACCAGCTCGGACATAAAAGTCTAAGCTATATATTAAATAATACATATATTTTTCTAGCAGTCTAGATGTCGTGGTTTGTAAAAATATATATATACTAAAACTTTTTTTAATGTAGTGGAACGAATTTTCTAAACACTTCCGTGCATACTCAAATGCTTGGTTTTTTACATCCTGCTTTAATGGTCGTGGAAATTTTGCAACTTAGTAGTAAATTCAAAATACGAAATATAAAGTTGAGATTCAAAGGAATATTTTACATACTCGAAAATAAATTGTAGCATTCAAAGACGAATCAATCGGCGATTTCACTCTACGGTTGATTTTCAGAACTTTTAAGTGTGAAACCTTCACAACTTTAAAACGAGATACTTTGAAATCAATTGATGCGATAGTGCATACGATGAAAATTATTCAAATGTTCATGGCGATTTCTTTTATCTTTTTTCGAAAATATCGCCATCTGTTTTTATAAAACCTCAAAGAATACAAATGCAAACTGCAAAATCAGAATCTTGCAAGCGTTTCCTCGCAAAATGAATGTTTGTACTGAACATCTCTTTAAAGCTGAAAATTTTTTTTTAGGCATTAGCGTGCGATTGTTCTTAAATAATTTGATTTTCATTAAAGGGTGACATCATATAGAAGAAAATAGAAAGTTTGTTTTTTCCCACAGACTGAAATCTATATTAGAATTCGGAAGCTTAATAACTGATTCCTTGGAAAGAAGAATTGAATAAACATATATAAAATCTGCAGGAAACGGAGTCTGAATTAGCTTTCTCTTGTTTACTCCTTGCGTTTTAAAGGAAATTTTAATCGATGACAGTAATTTTTCAGCGCAGGATACAAATTAGTTGTAATGGATCCTAAAGAGTTGGCACAAAATGATTTCTTCTCCTTTCATTGTATAATAGAGATAGTTGTCAAATTCATCTTTAGAGGAAACGGTTGATAACGTTATTTTGATCAAGTGTAAAGAAAAACTGAGATTGTTTCGCGTGAAAGCTCATTAATTTTAATAAATGTTTCTTTTCGGATTTCTGATTACTTTTCGACATTGACAAATGTGTTGCCTTGTGATATATTTAATTTTTCGTTTCTTTTTATAGGTACGTGATATATATTATCTTTTATTAATCTTAAAATGACTTCGCAAATGATATTTATCAAACGAAATACCCTACAAAAATTTTGAAGCGAATTCTTTGGAAATTATTGGGTCTTTATGAAAAAACGGAAGCTACGAATTGGACTTTACGCATGTATCTTAAATTACTGCAATCGTCAAACAAATGCAACACAAAATTTCTGGTGAATCTGGAAGTTTTAGACTTTTTTTAACCCGAAAACCAAATGTTTGAAATTTTGTCTGTCTGTGAACACGATAACTTAAAAACGCATTGAGCTAGGTGAATCAAATTTGTAGTGCTATCTTAAAAGAATTTTTTTTTTAAATCTATCAATTTTGGGACAAAATCCTTCGATGGAAGTCTGTGTGGTCTACGCATGTGTATATGAATAAGACCCTAAAAGTTCAATGGATTAAATTAAGTTCATAGTTTATCAGAAAATTTGTAGATGAGTAACAATTGTTGTACCAAATCCAAAAACGTGTTGACCATCTTCCTGTCTGTCTATTCGGGTGTTCGTTAACGCGATAGCTCAATAATGTAATCGACTTAATGAATAAAATTCGTTGGTGGACCCAATCAGTCGTATGGATATCGTCCAAAATGAATACTCGGCTTTCTTCATAATATTACGAAATGCAAACGGGCTGTATTGAATGCAAAAGTCGGCGGAATGAGGGGACACTCCGCTTGAGGGCTATGACTTGGTTTTCGAGGCTTTGCCGCCAACACCAACGATTAACCTCGGTAAGTTCTGGAAACGCAGTGTCTTAAGCTGGACATTCACGGAGTGACCGTTCCATACAATTTGGAGTGCTTCACTCTAAAATCCGCCGTCAATGTAAATATTCGATGACAATCGGTGTGGTGCTGTCGAAAAATTTGGATTTTCATCTTCATTCGTTTTCAGTTTAACGTGATGGATCATAATAGGATCGTGGAGAGGAGGAGCGAGGCTCTCTCACACAAAAAGAAAAAAAACTATACAATGTAAAACCGTCGGGGAGGGGGAGTGAGAATCTCTTGCGAAACGGGGCGTGGGTCTTGTTTTGAAAGGAGGAGCACCGCCCTAGGGGATCGAAGTGACTGGTAGTGTCGTCTGCATGAACATCCGTGGATGACTATCTAAATGGACTTGCTGAAATTTGGAAATTTTTGAATATTACCATGCCATTTGTCTTTTAGTAGGCTCACCTCCAATGTCTAGATGTACAAGGAGAACAGAAAGGAAACTGCTATACTGTGTAAGTGCATGAGAAAGTCGTGAAAGAACACTCCCCGTGGCTTTTCTACACATCCTTATTTTACCTTGTGAGATTGGAGATGTATTAAAGTTTTGTCATTTTTTAATCTTTCTATGCGAAAAAGAGACGAAGGGAAACGATTTACAATTTTCATGATACACATTCATTATCCTTTTTGCTTTGGTCATGATGTTAATTAACTCTATCGATACGGAAACGTCCCATACGTCTCTTCAACCAAAAGACGATGGCCGTCCGAAACGTCCGAATATCACTCTAAAATTTCCACCCTCTTTCGTTAAGTGTGATTAATTTCACACCCGTGGCGCGTGCTTTCTTCCTTAGAGTTGCTGGCCCATATGTGTTTGGGGAAAAAGGGGGGTCCTTAGAATTCAGACAGTGCGAGCTGTCATTGTGGTTTTTGAGGGTGGAAGTGAATTTTCATTGTCTTTGATAGAGGAGCTCGGACGTTCCCGTATTTTGAGGTCTCTTTAATCCAGGGGCCTTAGGAACCAGAGGGTTAAATTATAAAAATTTTATTATTCATAAATACCCACAATTTCGGCAGAATTAAAAACATTGTAATACAAAAGTTGTAGATCTTGAAATTCTGAATAAAACGAGTGTCAATACTTATTATATAACATTTATAAATTATATATATTTTAATTTTGATCAGGATGTATTTATAATTATTTCAAGCCTTTATTTACTATATTTTAAGGGAAAAAATACTGTTATTATGATTTAACAGAGTAAATCCTCACACGAAAGCTTCAGAATTCAGCAATGATTGAGAGCTTGTTAATTAATTAGAAGCAACGGATTTCTCATCTGATGGAAATTCTTCAAAGTAACTCAAAGCTTCTTCTGCATTCAGGCATATGCGCTGCTTTTTAAATAAATTTCCGGTTATTTTTCAAAAGAAATCATCCAAAATTATAAACTGCGCTTGATTTAAAAAAAAGAATCTCAATAAAAAAGTACCATAAACGAAATTGCCACGAACGGAGAAGTGTAATATGCAACTAACATTACGGAAAGACTCTGAAGGTATGGGAGTTCCCAGTTCTCTTACAAGTAAGAAGTTGCATTGTACAAGGGAATCTCTCTCCTAAAAAATGTCTGATGCAGAGAAACAGAAATATTTTGAATTTGAGCTGGGTCCTTTTCCATTGTCGTTCTTTGATGAAAGATGATTGCAAAAGACCCGTAAATCAGTATTTTAATATTTATTTTCTACTGCGACTGGATGTGCATTTCACTTTAGCATTTTATGCGGTTGATTTTGGATTTCTGTCACATCGTGTGTTGTAGCAGTCAAAGGAATAATTTTCCTTCATCCTCAGAAAAGCACTTCAATGAAGAAGGCCACAATACTTTTTAATGGTTACAATGAAGAAGCAGCGAAATGCACAATATCATTAGAACGTATCATATGAAAAAAGAAACACATAGCTGGTTATGATATATTTGATGAATCAATGTCAGCCACTATGTCCCTAGATAAATTTTCATCTAATGATAAGAACAAGCAAAGGCTTATAACTATGTTACGTGTTAAGTTTCAAAAATAAGGTTTTGTTGTGAAGCAAGTTGATGTAGATGGTGATTATGTAGTAATTAAAACTGCTTTTGAAAAAGAAAAAGGGTGATAATGTGTTCTGGTTGCTGGTTAAGATATCGACTTCTTGGTTATAATGGCAGCATCCACTAATTCCGAAAACATATTTTCCTTAAAGCCTGGGAGAGGCAAGCAGAAGATGCTTTATATTGTGCAGCAACCCTGAGCATTGCTCCACACATAAGGGACAATATTTTATTTCTGCATGCGCTCCGTAGTTGGGATACCACATATGTTCTTTTCAGGCAGGGGAAGAAGAGATTTATCAATGTTCTGAACAGCACTGAACTGCAACAAGTTGTGAACATTTCTCATGTTTAAATGCAAGCCCGGATGATTTAGATGATGCAGGTGGTTTGTTAGCCCTGTGTGGGCGGGAAAGAACAGTGAAGATACATCGGATTCTCTGAGATTTAAACTTTTTCAAAAATCAATAGTAAAAAATAATTTCAATTTAGCATCTCTCCCTTCCACTACAGCAGCTGCACGTGAATACCACATGATTGTCTGTAGTAGTTTATTCCATTGTAGAGATAATTTTCACAGATGTTAATATTGCAAATTTCTAGCCATCTATTTTTATCTATGAAATTATAGTGAAGGTATAAGTCATATAAATTAATGCAGGCTTCATTTAATTTTTCATGTGGGAGACTGGTGAGAAGATTAGTGGTGAAAAGAAGTTAGTACTTTTATAAATATGTATATGACCCCTTATCAAAATTTTAAACAGGGAAACTTTTACTAGACCTTATTTCCTGAAAATTGTTACCTTTTATTTTAATACGCTGTGAACGACGGCTAAATATTGCCGGGAGGCTCCTTTTTTCCCGCGACTGTACTTTAAAACACATTAAACACTTTGGGTAAGTGGGCCGACGCTTGCTGTTTTCAGAAAATAATCGACCTCGTTACCTCCAGACTAGCTCAAATCGAGACTGAAGATAAAGACCTAATATTTGGCACATACCTTAATAAATTGTTGTTTTCATTTTTTTTATTAATTGCTTAACTACTATTCTTAACAACTTTGAAATTTCATTGCCACAAAATAAAAGTTTAAATGGCACATTTGAAGACTGAAACAATAAATTGTAGTGTCACTTAACGTTCTAGTAAAATAAATGAACGGAGGTTAAAAATCTTTAGGTTCCAGAACTTTGTATAAATAGCTTTTTAGATATAATAGCTTTGAATAAGTAGAACTTTGTATATCTTTTCCTTATATGTTAGTATAAAAGAGCATTCAAAAATATCTATGTAAATATAGATCGTTTTTGCTTAGTTTTATCGTTAAGGATATAATATCGAGCATTTTTTTAAAAAAAGAACTCTTCCCCTTCACGAATTTGATCCAAATTTTCACACATACTTAACATTTTTGCGTAAATACCAAGTATCATTACTTCCTTTCGTTGTATTTTTTAAAATTATATTGTTCACGTACAAACAGACAGCTTTATTTCCAAAAATATTTCGTTTCGACTCAAGAAAGTTTACAAAGTGAAAAATCCCAAAATATTCAGGTTGAATTTTTTTATTATTGGAATACTTTCTCACTGTATCTGATAGATTGAGCAAAGAAAGACAGGAGAAATAGCAGTGAAGTATGTAGGGTAAGTGGTGGTCTTAATATGACTTTTTCGCCCTTGCGGTCATTAGTGCCTTAGAAAGTGTAAATGGCGCACATTGGAAACGTATTTTCCCCATTTTTTGCTCTGACATATTCAGTATTCAAAAGTGACAAAACCTTACTAACGTTTAGTGTCCATGGCGCGCCATGGTTAAAGTTGCAGACAAAAATACACCTGCGATTCATTGCTATGTCAATGAGAAACATATGTCTAGCAAAATATCATTCTTACAGCAAAAATACTGAAAAGGCTTGCTGAAAGTAGCATCTATGACCTGAATTCACACCAGGTAGGGATGGAATGGATGGATTGAAATCCACCTATTGTGGTGTAGATTTTGTTCCACAAAAATTGTGGAAGGTGAGATATTGAACTGAGTTCGTAGGTGTCTTGACCATCAACTGATTCATGCCTGGGAGTAAATATTTGAACTATGCATAATAACAAGACAGAACATTTTGACTAATTTCTAAGAAAAATAAATAACAATTATTACCGTCCTAATTAACTCTAAAGCGTAAGAAAATAAAGCCATAAATAATAATTAATAATAATAGTAATTGAATTTTTTGATCAGGCAAGAGCACGCATCTCTAGCAAATGAAATCTCACACTACTAATCCTTCTCCAATTGAAATATAATATTTCAAGATAAAAAAGGAATATTAATATGAATACACAGTTTCACGTGCCATTATAAATCAAAACGCAAGCAATACACAAAAAATACTTGAATAACGAACAACAAAGCTAACTTTATTCATTATCTAATGTTTTCAAAACACAAAATACATTTCTTTACATAATTGAAAAAAATGGTGGCGAGTCTATGCTGTTCATGCTCTACCAGGTTGCTAGAGTAATGTATTTAAAACTTCAGATTAAGATTGCATTTTATTCCATTAATTTTAGGATCTTGATGCCAGTTTCTTTTTTGTTGTTCTTCCTGTTGTTGTGATTATGCACCTCCCTAATAAAAAGTATCTTATTTATCTTACAATTATAAGGGTTCAAGGAAAAAATGAGGTTCCAATTTTATTAAACTTAGCTGGAAACCAAAACCATAGCTTCCAGACACCTATATTGGAATATTTGTTTGTTCTAGTTAGCTAATTCCCATGTACCTATCTATATTAAACAATGGAAAGAACATTATTTTTATTTTAATTTTATAATGGCGCAGTACAGCAAACCTTCACTTAAAAAGAAAACGAACTGTCTCAGAGTTTTTTGAAATCTCAAAGGGGAAGAAAGTGCTCAGTGTTTTCGGAACAAATAGCGAATATTTCAAAATATTTATTTTAACGCTTTTTTTCACCATATAGAAATTTAATGATATATCTTTTATGTTACACAAAATTAATTGTCGTGCATCGTTTTCCTTACCATTTTAATATTAGGGAAGAAAATATATATATACATATATATATACATATACATATATATATATACAAATTTTTCATTTACATAGTGGTAAAAATTTTCTAAACACTTCTGTGCATACTCAAATGTTCGGTTTTTTCCTTCCTGCTTTAAAAGACGTGGAAGTTTTGCTACTTAATAGTACTTTCCGAATACGAAATGTAAAGTTCATTAAAAGGATTATTTTCCATACTCGAAAATAAATTGTAGCATTCAAAGACCAGTCAACCAACGATTTTACTCTACGGTAGATTTTCAGAACTTTGAAGTCTGAAACCTTCACAATTTCAAAACGAGATGCTTTGAAATCAATAGATGCGATTGTGCATACGATGAAAATTATTCAAATGTTTATGGCGATTTCTTTTATCTTTTTTGAAAATATCGCCATCTGTTTTCATATAACCTCAAAGAATGCAAATGCAAACTGCACAGTTAAAATCTTATAAGCGTTTCTTTCCTCGTGGACATTTTTGTATTCATTTAAAGTTTAAAGTAGTTTTGAAGAGCAAAATGTGTCTTTTTTCCACCTATGCAACAATAAAATCTTATTACATCAATTACATTTTAGTTTATAATAGAGTAAAATTTAATAAGCAGTTTGATCCGGATGCTGTTTCGCTGGATGATCAACGTTAATTGAAAACCTATATTAAACATTCGAACTGAATATAATAATTCTATGTTTCTTATTATTAGACAATAAAAAGAAGAAAATTACTTTATGTGATGATTCTATTAAATGCACAAAGTTGATTATAAGGAATATTTTTCAAACTCGTTAATAAATTGTAGTATTCAAAGACCAATCAATAGGGTATTTCATTCTATGGCGGATTTTCACAACTTTGTGATGGATGCCAATCGCACTGGTTAAACGAGACGCTTTAAAATCTGCTTATGCGTTTGTGGAATACATATAAAGTATTCAAAATTTCGCTTCAATTTCTTCAATTCTCTCTGTACTTTTTTGCAAATATCCTAATCCGTTTTTATATAATCTTGAATAATGTAACAGTAAAAGGAAACAGCTTTCGCTTGAAAGGGTTTTTATATTCTAAATTTTTAAATTCATTGTAGAGAACAATACGAATCTGTCTTATCTAACACTTTACTGAAAAATTTATTTTTAAGAACAAAATGCGTCTTTTTTCTAGCTATGTTGAAAAAACTTCTTATTTAAATTAATAATATTTAAATTTTTAACATAGTAAAGTTTAATATCAGTTTCATCCCTGTGCTTAGTCGCTGGGTGATCAAAATTAATTGAAAGTGAATTTTAAACATTCCAACAAAATATAGTAATACTACCTTTCTTATTATTGAGCAGTGAAAACCAGAATGTTTTTTTCCCTCTTCCTATTGTTGTGATTAAGCACCTCCTTAAACAATGTATCTGATTTATCTTAAAATTGAGTAGTAATTAACGATCAATTAATGAGAATGAAATTAGAGATATTTGTATTTCGAAAATTTTGAGTAAGAGCGAAGCAAATATTAACGTTGGATGTTGAATTTGTAAGTTGTGTCATCAAACACGTCAGATGGCAAAAAGTTCCTCTTGCTGTGTTTTTTACTGGTCATTATCTCCCATATTATAAATATCATCATTTGTAAAGGTCTGCATTTTGTATATTTGTTAAATCACTTTACATATTTTGCTTCTGATTCATCTCTTTGTCCTGTTTTCTTATTCTTTTTTGTCTTCCATCTCCGGTTTTGTGATACAAGTACCATTCCAACGCCATTCATTTTTTTTCTGAAGGCCGGATGTGGAGTGGTATTAATCTTGGATGTTAATTACTAGACGTTAATTATTGATTGGTGCCAAAGGTTAGATTTAGATTTATTTTTCAATCATGAAATGCACACTTGTGCTGAAAATATGAAACACAAACAATATGTAATTTGCTGTACCTAATAATGCAACTACCTTTACTGTCATCTATAAAATATAATTGGCCGAATATGCAGGAAAAGCTGAAAACATTTTTATACATTTCGTTGTACAAAACAATTAGAGAAAATTGAAACAAAATCAAAATTTTAAATTTAAATTTTTTTATTTATAAAAATTAAATGAGAAAATTGCTGCCAACAAATTTTAGTACGAAAATAGAAAATAACAAAATTGAACTGATGCACATTACCCATATTATATATTTTTCTTAGCACAATCTTTAACAAATTAATAAATGTAAAAGATGCCCTTTTACAATGGCCATTATAAAATATGATTACATTGAACCAGAGTTAAGTCAATCTACATTGAAGCATCTCATTATGCACTGAAATTATTCTCTTCATCATTTTCGAATTCTTTTGTTCACAAATTCTTGAATTAGTGGAAGCACTTAAGTGATATTGTATGATCACTTGCATTCAATCTTAACTTGGAAAACCAAGTTTACTTTACTTCGAATTTTACTCGAAACACGTACTTGCAAACACAGTTCGCAGCACCAAATTTAAAAATATCACCACTAATAGTTGAACAACAGAGATGAAGCAACACATACATCAAGCCTTGTAGTTAGAAACAGGTGATTAAGCTGTATTTTTTATGAGCACAAATGCTTCTAGCAGAATTTCCTTCAAATTTACATACATAACGAAAAACGAAGAATACGAGTGGCAGGGTGTTTAGAAGTATAATTGGTGTAGTGCAGTCCAGGATTTTGTTATGGGGAGTTGAGTAAGTTGGTCCAATAAAAATTCACTCATTCTACATTTTTTTTGGAAAGCGTAAATCCACTGCCATTTCACACAATTATTCTTTTTTGGACAATTGAAGTAACTGAGGGGCAAGCACCCTGAAGGCATAAAGGTCTCCAGGAGCCCGCAGGTGAAACCATCTCTTTACGTTTTGTCCAACCATCAAAAATTTTTTTAAATCACACAGACTCTAGACGTGTTGTCAGTCAGTCATCCTCGGATAGCGCGGTCGACGTTACGTTGCATGTGTGTTAATTTAATCGCTTGCGGTTTTTGCGTGTCTATTCGCTTGTTGCTTCAAGAAGAATACGATTTAGAAGCAAATTATCTTCTCAAAGGTATGTAGGCGTATAATATAATAAAATCAGTAACAGAATGGAATTACACATCTGAAGATCGTGTTAACGAAGTAATAATGGTAAATAAATTGTTTGCCGTTTTAGATAGCTAAGTAAAATTTAAAAAAATCATTTTTTCAGCTCCGCCGCCAGCATGGCATCTGGTAGAAAAAAGAGAAGAACTGAAGAATAAAACCGAGAATTCAATCAGGATTGGACGGAGTCGTTTGTATTTATATGTAACACAGATGGCCTTCCGACTTGTTTCATCTGCCATGAAAACTCGCACACAATAAGAAGTCAAATTTGGAGAGACACTTCACTACAAAACATACCCAGTTTGCTGGTAAATATCCAACTGGTTACGCACGAAAAAAAGCTATTGAAGAGCTCCAAAAGAACAACAGTCAAGTTCCATGCTAAGTAACTGGGCGCAATCTTCCAATAATGTAAATCTGGCAGGCTTTGCAGTATCATTAGAAATTGCAAAAAGAGGAAAACCATTCACAGATGGTGAGTACGTCAAAGATTGTTTCATACGTGCATCTGAAGAACTGTTTCCTGATTTTAAAAACAAAGCAGAAATCACGAAAAAATCAAAGATTTGCCGTTATCTGCTGAAACAGTACAAGATAGAACTGCTAAAATGTCTTCAAATGTAACACATATGCAAGTGGACGACATTCAACAGGCTTATGCCTTATCATTTGCTATAGATTATCTTGCGACATAAAAGACACGGTACAAGTTACCCTTTTCATCAGGTATATGTCGTCCCAAGGTCCAAAAGAAGAGCTGTTAGGATTGCTACCGCTCTCAGAGCAAACTCGCGGAGAAGATATAGCAAATGCTGTGCAAAAATGCCTGGAAGACAATGGAATCGATATAAATAAAATCGTTTCTATAGAAACTGATGGAGCCAGATGTATGACGGGAATACATACAGGGGTATCATCAATTCTTCATAAAAAAAATAAACCACGAATTTCTAATCTTTCACTGCATAATTCATCAAGAAGCGCTTTGTGCCCAAATATTTCCGGCCGAAATAGTTGAGGTCATGTACTTGGTAATTAAGATTATTAACAGCATCTTGGCAAAAGCACTCTACCACCGCCAGTTTAAAGATTTCCTTGAAGAAATAGATAGCCAGTTTTCTGACCTACTTCTGCGCAATAAAGGGCGATGGCTTTCCAAAGGTAACGTATTGCTTTGCTCCTTTTGCTTTGTGCTTGAGTGAAATAAAAACATTCCTGAATGAAAAAAGCATTGACCATCCCGAATTGGAAGAAGACAAATGGCTGCCAAAATTCAACTTCATGGTAGATACCACAATGAAACTAAATCTAAAACTGCAAGGAAAGGGCAACCCAGCCTACGCCTTGCTTGAAGAAGTAGTTTGTTTCGAAAAAAAAATTACTTCATCTTAAAAATCTAAAACAATATTGCGATGAGACCTATGCAACAATTGGCACGATTTACTTCAGCATAGCTTTGAAAAACATGAAGGATGGAATCGCTGAGAGATTCGAGCAATTCAAAAGAAACAAAAGTACTCTCGCGTTTATAGTAAATCCTCTCAACACAAATACAAGAGAGATCAACATTGAGCCATTTGGAATTGATGCTGGATCACTTCAAATGCAATTGCTGGATTTGAAAACCAAAAACTTGTGGAGTGGCAAGTTCACAGAACTCAAGAGCAAGTTGGAAGAGCTGGAGGTCCAGAAATGCATGCACATCGCGCAGCACAAGTGGGCAGCTCTAAAAGAAATTCCGCGAGTTGAGGCCCTCATATTCGGCGAATGGAATAGTCTTCCAGAATACTACAGTGAGGTGAAGAAGTTGGCATATGGAGTGCTGACGATCTTCCGGTCGACATATTCGTGCGAGCAAGCGTTCTCTTGCATGAATATAATAAAAAGTAATGTTAGAAGTCAACTAACAAATAAAAATCTAGAGTCGTGCTTGAAACTTAAAACAACAGCTTATAAGCCGGATTTAATCAAACTTTCAAATGGCATGCAAAGCCAATGCTACCATTGATGTAACTATCTATATTTGTGTTTTTACATGAATAAATATTATTCCGTATTTAAAGTCGTTTATTTTAAATCAAAAATCAAATATATATAAGCAAATACTATAATATTGAAATGAAAATTTTTAGTGGCTCTTTAAAGACTGGGAAATTTTGTAAATTGTAACTTTTGGCTCTTCCGTTTCAATAGGTTGCCGACCCCTGCCCTAAACAAACAAAACAGAAAACTTGGCCACAATAAAGCCTAATTTCCATTAGCCAAAATGAGAATCAACTCTGTAAATGTTATTGATTTTAATTTGTGAGAAACAATCTATCATAGATGAGCGTTCGAAATAAGTTTAACCTAATTTTTAAATTTAAGAATCCTAACAGTAACTGTATTATTGAGACTTTGTTTCTTTACTCAGTTTTTAGCATACATTTTGATATAATTATATCTTTATTCAATTTCATTCATCAGTGCGGTCACTTCATGCTCATATATGCAAAAATACATGACCAATCTGTTTATCGTCGTTTAACAAGCAACAGCAACTATCTCAATTTTTGAAATTTCAAACAAGGAGAAAAAACTGAATATTTCTGATTTTTTTTCATACCTGATATGAACATGAGGCTGCATGGTCCTGAAACAAAAATTCAGAAATATTCGAAACTTATTCCGAAATTTAATGTTTTTTCTTCCTTTTTGAAATTTCAAATAATTGATGGTGGTGTTACTTGTTCAGCGACGATATAGTGTAATATACAGGAAAAATATGCGAATAATCTGTTTTGAACGGCTGTGAGAATTGAATTGAAATTAGGGGACTCTAAGAGATTTTCACCTTAAATTCTATTCAACAAAAATTATGAAAACAGAAAAACTAATTAATAATGCAATAAACATTGCATTTTTTGCATTGTAAGGCCAAAATACATTATTCTACTGGACAACCAAAAACATTAAAGGCAGAGTTTAAAATATTTACTCTGATAGAAAAACACAATTCCAAGAGAACGTTGAGTTGCCAAAAGCATTTAGGATCAACAGAATTTCTACTTTTAATATGCTTCAAAATTTCTTATTAACCTGAAAATAATATTTAGTTAGATGCAATTAAATAGTTCTTTTGTGATGAAATTATATTTGTTGTTTCATGGCATTACTATAATAAGCCTAACTGAATATTCTAGCAGATTATTATGAAAGTAAATCATGTATTCAACCCTTTCAGAAATACTTATATTATACTCTATAATATAATACTCTTCGCTCGTTCTGCGAGAATTTGCAGCTTACATTCGGAAAATATTTTCCATCCATGCTCCAAGACACAAATAGTCGCTTAACAAGACGTACCACCTATATCAATATTTTAAATTTCAAAGACGAAGAAAATACTCAATTCTTTTGCAATAATATCGCTTAATTTTTTTCCACATCTGGTTGAAACATTCTGTCTCATATTTACATCGGATATTAAAAAATTCAGTTACATTACTTGTTCGTTGTAAAAAATTGAGTTTTTCATCTTCATTGAAATTCTAAACATTAGGTAAGTGTTGCTGTTTGTTAAGAGACGAAGTGCAAAATTCTAGAATAGCAGCCATCTAAATTTTTGCATTATTTATTCTGCAAAAGTAATCATTTTTTTCTCAGGGTGTATCTTCATCACGTCTGCAAGACATTTTTGACGATCCTTATTTGAAATCTCAACGATAAATTTCATGTTTGCTTTTGTTTATTTAAAATCATCCGCCATACGATTACTTTTCGTGGCGTATTT
This sequence comes from Araneus ventricosus, assembly GCA_013235015.1. Taxonomy (NCBI): domain Eukaryota; kingdom Metazoa; phylum Arthropoda; class Arachnida; order Araneae; family Araneidae; genus Araneus; species Araneus ventricosus. The sequence goes on along the minus strand of BGPR01013904.1, from coordinate 25,190 downwards.
TCCTGACTTCAATTCGCTGTACTAACCACTGTACTCGCTGAACTTTTAGAAACAACAGCATCTTTAGAATGCATCCATCAAATTTCTTTATATTTTCAATTTCACATTTATATAATTTCTTTATTAAGTTTTTAAAAGTATTCTGAAGACTTATATTTTTCGAATGTTCTTTTTTTAAAAACAAGTTTTTACTACGTTTAAATTTTTAATATGTTTTAACTCTTTAATTCTGAGGCGACTTTTTTCTTCTAGCCTCTTTAAAACCGGAGTTTTTTGGGAGGATGCGACACGAATTGGACTCTCCCAACATCAGTGGTCCTTTATCCTACCCCACCCCTTGCTATAACCTTCCCTCAACGCGCTCGGAAACGGGCTGCGATATGCAAGGTTAATTGGACTTCCTGCCTTGTTTATGTCCGAAGCGATCTCAGAACCTCACCTCCCCTCAGAAGAACCCAACCGCCTCAATCCGGCCTTGTCGCTATAAAGAGGAAAGTTTTAGACCACCCGGGACCGCCTCGCTCTGTATGAAATGGTTAAATGTCTTAAAATTGTATGTTTCGAAATTTAAAATTAATATTTTTAATGTTTTTCAGGATTTCTGTTACAACTTTAAATACATTCCATGTTTCTTTATTCTTTGTCTGATTTTCATTTTTTATGATGAAAAATTCCATTTTTAGCTTTTTCTGCAGTTTTAATTTTCTTTAAACGAATAAAACAGAATTCATTAAATATATGCTCTTCATGACCTTCCAGGTTGCTAGAGTAATGTATTTAAAACTTCAGATTGAGATTGCATTTTATTCCTTTAATTTTAGGATCTTGATGCCAGTTTCTTTTTTGTTGTTATTCCTGCTGTTGTGATTATGCACCTCCCTAATAAAAAGTCTCTAATTTATCTTAAAATTATAAAGGTCCACGGAAAATTTGAGATTCCAATATTTTTATACTTGGCAGGAAATCAAAACAATAGCTTCCAGACACCTATATTGGAAGATTTGTTTGATATAGTAAGCTACTTCCCATGTACCTATAAATAATAAAGAATAGTATAAAAACATTATTTTAATTTTAAATTGGGGTAGTACATCAAATGTTCACTGAAAAGGCAACATCAACTGTCTCAGTTTTTTGAAATCTCTTTCAAAGAGGAAGAAAGAGCTCAGTTTTTTTGTACGAAATTCTAAATATTCTTACACTCTTTTTTCGACATAAAAACATTTTATGATTTATTTTTCTGTTATACCAATTTAATTGTCGTACAATTTTTTGTCTGAAATTACAGCACCGTTTTCCTCAGTTTTCCAATATTTGAAATGCAAGATTCTGATGAAACTTTATCATTCTGCCCGATTTAAAAATAGATATAAATCTACTCTCATTGAACAAATAGATGGCGCTGAAACTTAAAAATGACAATTAAAATGTAACGATATCTTTCTTTCCCGGGCTCTTCAAATGATGAGAATTTCAACTGTAACTTTCGTTTACCAGCTCGGACATAAAAGTCTAAGCTATATATTAAAGAAACTATTGCATAGTCAGATATTGTACGTGTTATAGTTTGTTAAAAAAAACTTATATACAAGAATTTCTTTTTAAAATATTGGTAAATATTTTTTAAACACTTTTGTTTATACTCAAATGTTCGATATAAAGTTGTTAGAATCTTTGCAACTTAGTGGTACTTTCCAGATAAGAAATACAGAGTTGATTGATTTTTTCCATACTTGCAAATAAGTTGTAGCATTCAAAGACCAGTCAATCAGCGATATCATTCTATGTTAATTTTCAGAAATTTTAAGACTGAAACCTTCACAATTTTAAAACGAGATGCTTTGAAATCAATAATGCTACAATATACGATAAACATTATTCAAATGCTCATAGCAATACATTTGACCTTTTTTGAAAATATCGCCATCTGTTTTTATATAACCTCAACCTGCAAACTGCACAATCAGAATCTTATAAGCGTTTTTTCCTCTTGGACATTTTTGTATTCATTAAAAGTCAAAAGTAATTTTGAGGAGCAAAATGCGTCCTTTTTACAACTGTGCAAGAATAAAATCTTATTACATCAATTGCATTTTAGTTTATAATATAGTAAAATTTTATATGCAGCTTCATCCCGATGTTGTTTTGCTGGATGATCAACGTTAATTGAAAGCCATTTTATACATTCGAACTGAATATAGTAATTCTATGTTTCTTATTATTAGGCACTAAAAAGAAGAAAATTCCTTTATGTGGTGATTCGATTAAATGCACAATGTTGATTATAAGGAATTTTTTCAAACTCGTCAATAAATGGTAGTATTCAAAGACCAATCAATCGGGTATTTCACTCCATGGCGGATTTGCACAACTTTTTGATATAGATGCTAATCGCAGTGGTTAAACGAGATGCTTTAAAATCTTTTTATGGGATTGTGGAATACATTTAAAGTATTCAAAAGTTCGCTTCAATTTCTTTAATTCTCTGTTCTTTTTTGAAAATATCGCAATCAGTTTTATATAATCTTGAATAATGTAACTGTAAAAAGAACCAGCTTTCGCATGAAATCGTCTTTTATTCTAAATTTTTAAATTCATTGTAAAGAACATTACGAATCTAGCTTATATAACAGTTTACTGAAAAAGTTATTCTTAAGAGCAAAATGTTTTACTTAGCTATGCAAGAAAATCATCTTACTTAAATTATTAATATTTTAATTTTGAATATAGTTAAGTTTAACATCAGTTTGATCCCGGCGCTTAGTCGCTGGATGATTAACATTAATTGAAAGTGAATTTTAAAAATTCCAGCTAAATATAGTAATTCTACGTTTCTTATTATTGAGCAATAAAAACAAGAACGTTAGTTTCTATGCAGATGTCATTAAATGTAAGATGTTTTTCTTCATAGAGGTGGTATCTCACTCGCACACAGCCAGAAGGCGCTGCCTGCATTTACGATTTAAAGCTGTTTGAACATTGTAATTTTTTAAGAGACTTTTTTCGATTGACTTTGATGGAGCATGACGCTCCTACCTATCAGCGATGTTTTATTTTGATATGATGTAAAGGGCAATTGTCTTGTTCCAATTAAGTGTATAAAAGTTACACCTTTTTTCCATCTGTCTTCAGACTGCATACTTTATCTAACTTGGGAACTTGGCTTCCATCCTTCTTGAGGGATCTGACCGGCTGAATTTGGCTACCTCATCGAATCCCCGAGACACGAAAAATTATTAATCCTTTTGATAGCTATTAGAGAATATTTGATGATGTTGTGCCAAGACTTTTCGGAAAGAAGAAACAGGATTAATGTAAAACCATGATGGGTATGAAGGACGTAATGACGGAAACCAAATGGAAAGTGCAATTTCGACAGCCGGAAACTATCAGTAATTTTTTATGACGCTCATATTATTTGAACAAAATATTGACGCTCGTTCAAGAAAATGTGAATGGTTTAATGGAATTTTAAATTTGAAGAAGATATAACTGTAAGAAAATCAAAGAATTATTTTAGAAATTATTTGATAACAATACACGCTTTTTAAAACTTTTAAAATTCCGGAAATATCTAAGAATGGCTTTCTAATTAATTGCGTTCTTTGAAATGGTAAAAATTAACTGTGATCGAACGTAACAGCATTTTATACTTGCTAGTGAAAAGTTTTGAAATGTGTATTTTTCATATGTTTTTAAACATCAATTTTATAATTTCGATATAAACTACCTTATATCATAGATTGCCTTTATTAGCCAATTAGAATGATTGATGGCCGGTGGTGGCTTAATGGTAAGATGTCTGCCACGGAGCCTATGGATTCCAGGTTCAAAACCTGATTTTATTAAAGAACCGGCTTTCATTCGGCGTGTAGCACGCTAAATCATCCTTAGGGGGCCAAAGCTCCTGATGCTAGTGTGGTGAGGAAATTTGAAGAATATGCTGCCAGCTCAGGTGTCGTAATCGCCAGCAGACCGCGGTTCTAAATTTTGAGGTCAGTCTTGAAGTATCTCTCTAATTGATTCAAAACAAGACGTTAATATAACTAAACTATACTAGGGCGATTAACAGAAAATTTAAGTAAGTTATACATAAGTCCGATGAGTTGCTTTACTCCAAACAATCCACAGAAAAAATAATCAATACATTTATTTGATGAATAAGGTGACTACGATTACTATACAGATGAAGGTTATATGATCTGTTAACAGACGATATGGATGATATTTCTTAGTTGTTAAAGAGGCTATACGGTCACCTCCCCGCACGTCTGTGGACTACAGATGTTACTTTGCCGCCTACGCGCTGTCCATCGATAGTTTCTGTTGAGTTGATTCCCTTCCCGGGAGCACAAGCGAATCTCTGGCTTTTTTTGTCGATGGTAGTGGCGCATGGATCATCATATTATTTTTTCGGTCCATTTAAATCTCTTTTTACCTATGTACAGTTCGCAACTGCAACTAAATCAATTAATGAAAAGAATATTTTTCAATTGCATGTTTACAGTTTCCATGTTTTGAACACGCTAGCATGTGATGATCAAGTTTCTTGTCTTGTGATTCTGGATTATCAATGATAACATTTGCAATTAGTAGTTCAAAATATGCAATAAAATAAGAATGGAGTAAGGCATGGTATATCATAACAGTCTACGGATTGCTTAAATTCTAAGAAACGGAACGAAATTACAAGAGTGTCATAACAACAGCTTTCCCTGTTATAGGGTAGACCCGGCCTAGTTGGGCAGTTTTTTCTTCTAAGAATTTTTTAAAAATTACGATTCAACATTTTAAATTTTTTTAATGCAAACTCTATTAGTGTACCTTCAGGAAGACTTCACCATAATAACATTCGAAAATATTAACTATTAATATTAATTTAAAAGCTTAAACTGATACCAAGTCGCGGGGCCCAAACTGCCCCGACTACGGGGTAAGTTGGGCCACATCACGGGGTAAATTGGGCCACATCACTTATTTCATATTCTGGTAAGGAAGAATTGAAGAAACATAAAAAAAATCTTATCACATTTTACTTTTCATTTCTTTCGAACGATAGCACAAGATATCCTAAAGAAAAATCTCTTTCATACTCCATATCTTGATGAATCCATAACATTATAAAATTGTAAAATTATGTGAAGCAAAAAACCAAGAGATTGAAACTACAAAATTAATAAGTTTTATGTTGAAAATAGAATTAAATGACTTCATCGTCACAATTTTCATCATTACAGCTAAACTTCTGAAACAGCAGCTTTCATTGCTTAAGAAGAAGCATTCCCTCTATCCGATTTTCTAACATAATGGCAAACCATCTTAGCAGGTAGCCCTTCAAGAGAAACAAAGTAGCATGTTGTGATTATCGCAAAAAATTCTTCCGTATTATTATATTTAAGGCAGATAAATAATAATATTATTATTATAATATAAATTATAAAATTAATTTAAAGAATAATATAATTAATATTAATTCGAAAAATAATATAAATAATAATATTAATTTAAATAACACAGTTAGGTTATAGATACAAATCCGGTGCATTTTTACTCAACAAGAAATGAGATACAATTTTTAAATTCGTCGTAAAATTATAACAGCGCATTCTGTTTTGCACTTTTTTAATGGAGATGGAATCAGCTTTGATTTTCTAAACAAATAATGCATTTTCTTGTGTACTTAAACAATATCAGCAGGTTTGGGACATAACATTTTCTTTTTGTTCCTTTTCTCATACACAGGATTGTTCCACTATTACAATTATAAAGGCATTGTTTTTTTAAGACCACATATCGAATTTCACTTCTCTAGAATGCTCCAACTTTAAGTTCTATACCGACGGGCATTGTATCCTTTGATGGATTTAGCCCAATATTGTGACAAAATGGTCTTGTGGGTGTACGTGAATGCAGTCCAATAAGCAGGATTACAAAAATAAAACTCTTTATTTTACAGGTATTATAAGCAAAGAAACGTAACACAAGTATTAAAACAGCACTTGTAAAAAATTCACAATAGAGATTACCATTAAATCTCAACACAGCGCTCAAAGGTTTCCTATTAACTCACCAGCTTACTTGTAGATTAAGATCCAACTAACTCTTCTTGGCTTGAGAGCTTGCCTTTATACTTTTCAACAGGAAGTGACTTCATTACATAGGAAGTGACGTAGTCTCTAGAAAGTTCATGAAACCAGTAGAAATAGCTTGAAAGTTCTAGGTCCTTCTAGAAAATTCTCTTTGTCGCCAAAGTCGCCAAATTTGCCGCCAAGTCGCCAAATTTGTCGCCAAGATTAGCATCTCAGGGAAACGACTTTATAGCTTTGTAACAATATTTATTAAAGATCTACAATTTCGATGCAAAGACTTCGTGTCCAAATTTTTCAACCAACAACATGCGTCTTTGTGTTGCCCCGCTCACATGTATACATAAAGATAGGCATACATCTAAAACTGCTTTTCCTTGAGTAAGGGAGGTCTGTAACGTGATGATTCGTCATTCTATTTAAGTCAAATTTTTAATGATTACCATAATTTATTCGTATACGATAAAGTATTAAAACGAAAAAAACCTCTAGTTTCAACATCATATGCAATAAAGGGCTGCATATGCAGTTTTCCGAAAATTAAATGTTATCACTCAGACAAATTTTCGATCCATATTTGAACGAAGCATGGACTCCTGATTAGCTGCGAAACGATTCATGTTTTGCTTATGAGTTCAGAGACAAGGCACAAATTTCTTTGTTATTCGAACGCGTCTCAGATTATTAGTCAAAATTGGTCGACTGGCCTTTTACGGATGCATAGATCTTTAAAAATCTATCGAAACGATTAGGCGGAAATAAATCCTTTAGTGGAAATTGTTATTTCTCTAATTCTTTCGACTCGATTAGAAATCTATTTTCTTTTTTTAAATCTGTCTTGTCTTCTTTTGTCTTTATTGATCTAAACATTGTATGCTGTGGGAAATGATTTTTACATCACGCAATGTTTAGAAAGATCGCCAGTCAAAAAAATGTTACATTAAAATTTCTGCTTCGAAGTAAATGTCCAGGAAAAACAACTATTTTATCAGTACGTTAACTGTGGTAAAAGCAAACGAATATTACATTTGTTGAAATAAAATTTGTTTGAATTTAGTTGTAACAATAAAAAAGAATTTCTGTGAATTGTTTTAAAAATTAGTTTTGAAAAATTTAATAAAATTAAAGAAAATTACAATAAGCAAACATGCTATATTTGAAAAAAATTTTTTTAACTTTCCAATGTGTTTTAAAAACTGATTTGTGCCAAAATATCCTCCAAAGTTATTAAGGAAAATCTTTAATATTTTGTTTAAATTTTAACTAATTAAAACTCTACTTAAAATTTTCAAAATACCCTTCATATTGAGCAACTTCACCGACAAATAACTAAATGTCAAGTTCGGTAGCTCTAAATCGAACGGTCTGATTTGTAGAGTGATTTGAACAATTTTTCCGCAATTTACAGTAAGTATCCCAGCCTGAAACAACTATGTTAAACAGTTTCCAGTAAAACAGTTAATTCATGGAAATGTCCCTCCACAATCGGAAACAATAGGCTGTATGCATAAGTTATACAAATATATATACAATTATATAAGTTTACAAAACAGAAAACTTGCCCACAGTAAGGCCTAATTTGCATTAGACAGAAAGAGAATCAACGCTGCAAATGTTATTGATTTGAATTTGTGAGAAACAAACGATCATAGATGAGCGTTCGAAAAAATGTTACCCTAAAGTTTAAATTTAAGAATCCTAACAGTAACTGTATTATTGAGACCTTGTTTCTTTACTCACTTTTTAGCACACGTTTTGAAATAATTATATCTTTATTCATTTTCATTCATCGGTGCGGCCACTTCATGCTCATGCATGCAAAATTACATGGCCAATCTGTTTATCGTCGTTTATCAAGCAACAGCAACTATCTCAATTTTCAGAAATTTCAAGCAGAGAGAAAAAAAACTGAATATTTCTGCTTTTTCTTTTCATATCTGATAAGAACTTGAGGCTGTATGGTCCTGAAACAAAAATTCAGAAATATCCATAACTTATTCCGAAATTTAATGCTTTTTCTTCCTTTCTGAAATATCAAATAATTGATGATGGTGTTACTTGTTAAGCGAAGATACAGTGTAATAAAGAGGCAAAATATGTGAATAATCTGTTTTGAACGGCTGTAAGATTTGAATTGAAATTAGGGGAATTAAGAGATTTTCACCTTAAAATCTATTCAACAAAAATTATGAAAAGAGAGAAACATTTATATAATGCAATAAGCATTGCATTTACTGCATTATAAGGACAAAATGCTTTATTCCACCGGAGAACCAAAAACATTAAAGGCTTAATTTAAAATATTTACTCTGATAGAGAAAAAAATCCAAAAGAGCGAAGAATTGCCGAAAGCGTTAAGGATCAAAAGAATTTCTACTTTTAATATACTTCAAAATTTTTTATTAAACTAAAATTAATATTTAGTTAGATACAATTAAATAATTCTTTTGAAATGAAATTATCTTTGTTGTTTCACGGCATTACTATAATAAGCCTAACTGAATATTCTAGCAGATTATTATGAAAATAAATCATGTATTCAACCCTTTCAGAATAATATTTCATATAACATTTGGAAAATGTTTTCCATTCATGCTACAAAAAATAAATCGTCGCTTAACAAGCCATACCAGCTATCTCAATTTTTTTAAAATTCAAAGAGGAAGAATATACTGAATTCTTTTGCAATAATATCGATTAATTTTTTTGCGCACCTGGTTGGAAAATTCTGTCTCATATTTATATGAGATATAAAAAATTCAGTTACATTACTTGTTGGTTGCAAAAGCTTGAGTATTTTCATCTTTATTGAAATTTTTTGCTGCTTGCTAAGCGTCGAAGTGCAAATTTCTAGAATAGCAGCAATCTATTTTCTACAGCTACAAGCTATCAGCTACAATTTTTGCATTTTCTCGGGATGTATCTTCATCACGTCTGCAAGACATTTTTGACATTCCTTATTTGAAATCTCAAGTATAAATTTCATGTTTGCTTCTGTTTAATTAAAATCCTCCTGTATTCATTTCGCTGTACTAACCAAAACTTTTAGAAACAAACGCTTCTTTAGGAATGCATTCGTCAAATTTCTTTATATTCGTAATTTTACATTTATATAATTTTTTTATTAAGCTTTTAACAAGTATTCTGAAGACTGATATTTTCGAATGTCCTATTTTTAAAAACAAGTGTTTACTACGTTTAAATTTTTAATATGTTTTAACTATTTAATTCCGAGGCGACATTTTTCTTCTAGTCTCTTTAAAACCGGACCTTTTTGGGTGGATGCCACCTGAATTGGACTCTCGCCACATGGGTGGTCCTTTATCTCACCACACATCTACTGCTATAACCTTGCCTTAATGCGTTCGGAAGCAGGCTGCAGTTGGCAAGGATAATTGGATATCCCACCTCGTTTATCTCCGAAGCGATCTCAGTACCTCAGAAAAACACAACCGCCTCAAACCGACCTTGTTGCTGTTAAGAGGCAATTTTTAGACCGCCTCGCTCGGTATGAGAAGGTTAAATGTTTTAAAATCGAATGTATGGAAATTGAAAATTACTATTTTTAATGTTTCTCAGTATTTCTGTTTACCACTTTTAAATATTTTTAATATTCTTTGTCTGATTTTCATCATGTATGATGCAGATTTGCAATTGGAGTTTTTTTTCTGCAGTTTGAATTTTCTTTAAACGTATGAAATAGAATTCGTTAAATCTGTGCTGTTCATGCTCTTCCAGGTTGCTAGAGTAATGTATTTAAAACTTCAGATTGAGATTGAATTTTATTCCATTAATTTTAGGATCTTGATGCCGGTTTCTTTTTTGTTGTTCTTCCTGTTGTTGTGATTATGCACTCCCCCCTAATAAAAAGTATCCAATTTTTCTTAAAATTATAATGGACCACGGAACATTTGAGGTTTCAATTTTTTTATACTTGGCAGTAAATCAAAACAATCGCTTCCAGACACCTATATTGGAAGATTTGTTTGATGTAGTTAGCTACTTCCCATGCGCCTCTCAACAATAAAAAATAGTAACAACATTATTTTATATTGGGGTAGTACAACAAATCTTCACTAAAAAAGCAACATCAGCTGTCTCAATTTTTTGAAATCTCTTTCAAAGAGGAAGAAAGAGCTCAGTCTTTTCGTAACAAATAACGAAAATTTCTAACTATTCTTGCGCTTTTATTTCACCATATAAAAATTTAAACATTTATTTTTCTGTTATACCAATTTAATTGTACAATTTTTTTCTGAAATTACAACATCGTTTTCCTCAGTATTACAATATTTGAAATGCGAGATACTAAGGGATCTTTATCGTTCTACCCGATTTAAAAATAGATATAAATCCACTGTCATTGAACAAATAGATGGCGCTGAAACTTTAAGATGAGAATAAAAATGTAACCATATCGTTCTTTTCCCAGGTCCTTCAAAATGATGAGAATTTCAACTGTAACCTTTGTTCACCAGCTCGGACATAAAAGTCTAAGCTATATATAAAAGAAACGATATTCAGTATTAATCCCGCTTGGGAAGTGTTGTGTAGAAAAAACATTTATATACTAAAATTTCTTTTTAATATAGTGGTACATATTTTTAAACACTTCTGTTTATACTCAAATGTTCGGTGCTTTTCTACCTCCTTTAAAAGGTCGTGGAAGTCAACTTCGTAGTACTTTCCAAATTAGAAATACAAAGTTGATGGGGAGGAATTTTTTCCATACTCACAAATAAATTGTAGCATTCAAAGAAAAGTCAAACATCGGTTTCACTCTATAGATAATTTTCAGAACGTTTAATTCTAAAACATACACAATTTTAAAACGAGATGCTTTGATCAATAATGCTATAGCATATACGATAAATATTATTCAATTGTTCATGACGATTTATTTAATCTTTTTTGAAAATATCACGATCTGTTTTTTATATAACCTCAAAGAATGCAACAGCAAACTGCACAATCAGAATCTTATAAGCGTTTTCTCCTCTTGGACATTTTTGTATTCATTTAAAGTTAAAAGTAATTTTGAAGAGTAAAATGCTTCTTTTTTCCAACTATGCAAGAATAAAATCTTATTTACATCAATTGCATTTCAGTTTATAATATAGTAAAATTTAATAAGCAGTTTTATCCCGATGCTGTTTCGCTGGTTGATCAACATCAATTCAGAACCAATTTTCAACATCGAACTAAATATAGTAATTCTATGTTTCTTATTATTAGACACAGAAAAGAAGAAAATTACTTTTTGTGCTCATTCTATTAAATGCACTGAGTTATTTCTCTTAAATAACAACTTCGATTACTGTTACTTTTTTCCTTATTTATATTCGAATAAATTGAAAAAACAACTTCGAAGAAATCGTACTGGCTTGGTTTAGATTGGTTTGGCTATGTTAATGTCTGGTCCAGAAACAGCACAATAGCTATTTGTGACGGGCCTGCCAATTTAGTACCATACAAATAGTCAATAAATTCTCATTCATAACAGAAAGTGGTACCTTTATAATGGTTTGCAAATTCTGGTCTATCAAAAAAAAAAGGCCTCATCTCCAACGTAGAAGAAACGATTTTATTCGTTTAATGACTTAAAGTGAGTCAAACGTTAGAAAAAGTATAACATAACATACAGTATCTGCTGAGGCTTACATCAATCGTAGGTACAGTGCTTGCAAATAGTCTTATTCGAAGGTATAATATTTCCAAATTAATTCATTTCATCCAATAGCTACTGTCACTACCAAGTTTCTATACTTTTTTTAGATAAACATATAAAACGTCTGACAAACACATAAAGATAATAATTTCCAAACCCCGAATATCTTCTTGGGCCCTCTATTCACAGCTATAATCCATACCATAAAATTAACCACAGCAAATTTGTTACGTAAGTCAGATTCTGGGAAAATGAATGGTTGAACTGAACATCTCTTTAAAGCTGAAAAATCTTGGTTAGGAGGAAGAATATGCTTGTTGTTAGTTAATTAGATTTTCATTAATTGGTGGCAGCCTTTCGAACAAAATAGAGAGCTTGTTTATTCCCACGGGCTAAAATCGATACTGAAATTCTCAAACTTACAAACTGATTCCTTGGAAAGAAGAATTGGAAAAAACATTTATAAAATCTGCTGAAAACGGATTCTGTATTTGCTTTCTACTGTTTCCTTTTTGTGTTTTAAAGGAAATTTTAATCAATAACAGTCATTTTTAAGTGCAGGATACAAATAAGTTTTAATGGAGCGTAATAAGTTTGCAGAAGAAAAATGTTTCGTGCTCCTTTCTTTGTGTAATAGAGACATTTGTCAAGTTTCCAGGAAACGGTTGATAAAGAACTTTTTTCATTAACTCTACAAAAAACTGAGAATTATTTTTTGTGAAAGCTGATTAATTTTACTCCATGTTTCCTTTCGGATATATTAATTCTTTCCTAAAATGACAAAATGTGTTGTCTTGTGATATATTTAATTTTCCGTTTGTTTCCACAGGTATTTGACCCAGATTGATTTTTCAAATCTTAAAATGACTTTGCTAATGATATTTATTAAACAAAATAACCTACCAGAACTTTTGAATCGAATTCTTTAAAATGAATATGGTCTTTATGGAAAAAGAAAGCAATGGCATGAATTCTACACATGTATCTTTCATATGTATATATTATATGTGCCAGAATGAGACAATAGTTAGGATATTGCACGTGTTACCCCCTCGGAGCTATTTTCACTTTCTTGAATACAAAGTGCACAATATAAATTATTACAATCGTAAAAAAATGCAGCAGAAAATTTCTGGTGAATCTGGGCTTTTCAGACTCTTCCTAGCCGGAAAACCACATGTTTGGAATTGTGTCTGTCTATGAACACGATAACTCGATAACTCAAAAACGCATTGAGCAGGGTGATTCAAATTTGTTCTGCTATCTTGAGATTTTTTTGAAAATTTCTATCAATTTTTATAGAAAATCCTTCAATGTGATGTCTGTCTAGTCTATCCATGTGCATGTGAATACCGCTACTTTAAAACCCAAAAGATGAATTGACGAAAATTAGTTCATAGTTTATAAGCAAAATCGTAGATTAATAACAATTGTTCTATCAATTTTTTGACCATATTCCTTGTGTATGTTCGTGTGGTTGTAAACGCGGTAGCTCAATAAACCAATAGACTTTATTAATGAAATAGAGTATGAGACTCCCTCGAAAGCGGGGCGGGGGTCTGGTTTTGAAAACGGGAGGAGCAGTAGCGCCCTAGGAGATCGAATGACTGGCATTGATGTATGCATGCGCCTCCATGGATCACCAACTAAATGGACGAGCTAAAGATTGGAAAGGTATTGAGTGCAACCACGCCATTTGGCTTGGAGTGAGCTCACCTCGATTGTCTTGCTTTCCAAGTAGTACCGAAATAAAATGCTATTTTGTGTAAGAACCTGAGAAATTCGAGATAAATGGAGAGCGGGGAAAAGATTTACAACTTCTGTAATACCCATTAATGATCCGTTTTCCTTTGATCATGATAAATTATTAAAACTTAATTATTCATAAATACCCACAATTGAGACATAATGAGGTAGGTAAACCGGATGTTTCTGAAACTGAGCTTGCTCGACGTTGGGGAGAGAGACATGAGTTCGATTGGAGATATTTTCTACACTTTTCATAGAATTAGCATCTCCTCGGTAATTATGCTAATATGGGCGATAAAAAAAGCTTAATTTCGCTTATAATTATTATGTGAAAAGTGGCGTATCGATCACCAAGTTTCTGAATAAGTTTGGTTGCAGATTCAAATCTACAGAAATAACTTTCCCTCTCATAACAGAATCCTATGTTTGTAGAATATTCGTTCAAAACGGTCATAAATGGAAACAAAACTTGATTATCAACATGTTGCACAGCTTAAGTAGTCTAGAAAAGGTTGAAAGGGTTAGAGTAGCGATGTTACGAAATACACAACGCTTTGCTCGGAGATATTTTCTGGAACTTCAATGCGTAGCTACAAATGGTCATCATTTGCAACATATGATTCTACATTCATAAATATTATTAAATACAATGTAATCTCGAATTTTTATTAATCAATATTTTTTCTTGTCAAAACTAACTATTTTGCGATTATTATAAAAACATTATATTAATCTGCTCCTCCTTGTACATCTAAAGTGCAATGGAATCCTTTCCACATATGCTATACGTAGCATTAGAAAATAATAACGACAAGAAAATTCCGGAAAAAATGTAACTATTGATTCTGAATGGAAACAAAGAAGGAAAAATTATTTGCATCAGTAAATTGGTTTGACTGGGTGAATAGTGAGTAATAGGTTGTGCGATAAAATAGCTTACATTCTTTTCGGGTAGGCTATGGTACAGATATAAAAACAATAACTAGTACTGAGAACACAAATCACGACTACCACAGGAGGCTCATTGTCAGTGCATTAAGTAATAGAATTGGACACATCAGATAAACTGAACAACACAGGTTTAATAGAATTCGAATTCCCAATAACATAACAATCTATTTGGATGAATAAACATCTTTACAAGTCGTACATAGCATGACATATATTGTGCAATGGTGAGTAAGGTGGAGTATCAACAAGAAACCTTCGAAATACTTAAAGAAAGTGTTTAAAAGGACTTTAAGTTTGAAGTTAAATACTCTTTGCATGCTATACTTGCAGCCTAGTTGTTGTGTTAGCGTAAATTTGCATTCCATTAAGCCTGTGTTGGGCACTTTAGATGGCTCATTGTTTGTTATTTTCCCGACAGCCTCCTATAGTAGTAACACTTAACTATAGTAGCACCCAACATAATTCAAAGAACAAACAATTTCATCATAACAGATAAATGATTTGTATGAAGAAAATGAAAAAAATAGGCAGATATTCTGCAATTTAATGTTTAAAAGATTTGAAGGAGATTCGAAACTTTAGTCCGGAACATCGGTGAATATATTGCTAAAGGCTTGATTCGTCTGTCTTGTCTTCTTCTATCTTGATTGAGCTAAGCGATGTATTCTGTGGGAAATTATTTTTACATCACGCAATGCTGTTGAAACAAAATTTGTTTGAATTCATTTGTAACAATAAAAATGAATTTCTGTAAATTGTTTTAAAACTTAGTTTTGAAAATTTTAATAAAATTAAAGAAAATTATAATAAGCATAATTGGTATAAATGAAAACAATTTTTTATAATTTCCAATGTGTTTTAAAAACTCATTTGTGCCATAATATCCTCCAAAGTTATTAGGGAAAAACTTTAAAATTTTGTTTTAAGTTTTAAATAATTAAAACTATAGAAAAAATTTTAAAAATCCCCTTCTTAGTCAGCTACTTCACTGAAGAATAACCAAGTGTCAAGTTCGGTAGCTCTAAGTCGAACGGTCTGACTTGTAGAGTGATTTGAACAATTTTTGCTTCTCGCAATTTACAGAAAGTATCCCAGAATAAAAAAACTGTGTTAAACAGTTTGCCTTACTCTTCAATTCATAAAATGTGAACACATATTCTGTTCACTATTCATGTATTCAAGCAAAATAAAGGCCAATTTAAAATTTCCATTTATCAAAATAGAACTTCTTCAAAGTTTTTTCTCAACCCCTCCCCCTCCCGCTAAAGTTCTCAAAAACCTATTAATTATGGAAACTTCCTTCCACAATCGAAAAAAAGGCTGTATGCATATGTTATAATCTCAACCACACTATCGCATCACATTTAGACATCTTTTATTTACTCGTTTCATTTAAAAATATTCTGTAAATCGATTTCTCAAGCATTCCAACCCTGCGATGTCTCCTTCAAAACTGACAGAGGTCGCATCATCCTTTTGAGAACACAAAGAGCCCACGACAGGCAAGGGTGTGGAGCAAACGATTTCTCGGAGTCAGCACTTTTAATAGTTGGATAATTATCATTCATCCTTCTTCTCACTTCGTTAGTTCAATTCCCCGAATATAACCTGCAGAAGAGCCTCTTTGAAGTAGCTTCGAATTGATTAGGCTGGGGCGAATTTTTCCCATTGTCAACCGAGGATGGTGTTTTAATTAGTAGGGTGGTGTAGTAGAGATTTCGACATTTACTCAGTTCTAAATGCTTGTTCTGTCGGATTAAAATAAATCATATGATACAATAGAATAGTTAGAGATTTAAGTTTTTAGAGTTTCAAAAGTGCATAGAGTTTCTTGAAATTGCGCATATGCTTCAAGTTATAAACCTGTGAGAAATAGTACATTTAGATGAATCTAAATCTATCCGATGCATGCTCGTTTTTATTTTCATTGTTTATTCAAGAAGATATATTATTATATATAGAGTGAGTGTTATGCAAACAGTACTTAATGTATTTTCTGAAATCGAAAAAAAATTCTTTGCTCATAAAATGAACTGTGGCATCCATATCCAAAAAGGATTCTATATGGCAGAGCAGTTTTATAAGTTTCAATAACTATTTTTCAAGTCTATAACTTTTTGCAAAATGCAGAAGAAAAATAAAATTATATCGTTTCTGTAATTCCATCTAGAGTAAGTAAATCGCAAAAGATATTCGATTATCAGGGCCTCTTATCACCCGAATTCTTCTTTAACTGAGACTGTATCCAAAAAATTAAACTATGCATACCATTTTTTAATAAAGTGAACAAATATTTAAGAACAGGTTGTCAGAGTTGGTATCACAGCCATATTTCCGCGGATTTTCAGAATGAGGAGGCTTCAAAAAGGACTTTATCCGTAAATGTTCATTTATAACTCAAAAGAAGATATTTAGGGGAAAAATTCCAGGCGTTATAATGAAAAAATTGAGAACACACTTAATAAAACAATAAGAAAATGTAGATAAACCAGCGAAAATCGGTAATATTCGAGATTCTTCTCAAAAGCGCTAATTAAGCGTTACAAAAATGATGTAAGATGATTGATGACTCATAAAAGAGTTTATTAAAATTCTAATGCCAATTCTTTCAGTTTAATGCTTGTAAAATCTTCGGAAAACATTAAAAGTTGTTTGCATGCAAAAAAAAAATAAAGATTACATATAAAATAATAAAAATAATTTAAACTAGAAAGATATTTTGAAGTATTTTTTGCAATTATTTCTAAGTAATTCACAATTGTAAATTATTACTTACTTTGAATAATATGCATACTGTATAAATTTGCTATTTTATTCGCAAAAGCTTAATTTGCCAAGTTGATCAGTTTAACCATCTGTTTCATGAAGTTTAATGTCTATTCGAACTCTTCCTTAACTCAACCATCTCTTCAAGAAACTCCTCTACCACTAAAGATTTCATAAACTACTCTAAGAAAATGTTTCGACAATTCACGAGTTTGCTAGCACAGGAGGATTGCAGCCTTCGAAAGCTATAATCGCAGAAATTGTTCGAAACATAATTCATTTACTCTCCCTGAAACAATATCAGGGAAATCGATTTCAAAATCTCATGCAAACTATCAGATAATACGGCGTCTTTTTAAAAACTGATAGAGGTCACACTATTTGTCAAAGAACACAGATGGCCTTCCAAAGGATTAGAGAGCGATGCAAACGATTGCAGGGCATCAGTGGTTTTAAGAGTTATATAATTATCGTTCGACCCTTCTTAGGCTCATTAGTTCCGATTCCCGAGAGTGATCTGCAGAAAGGGTGTCTTCAGACTCATTAGGAGTAGCTGATTTTAACCATTGACTATTCGGGAAGTTTGTAATAATAAAGAAGTACACTATATGCCCAAAAGTATCCGGACACTTGCAGATTTTCACATTTTTTAGAATTTCTCCGGAATGGTTTAACTGAATGCCTTCAAACTTCGGACATATTAAGAATAGACAATTACTCACATTTTACATTGAAGATTTGGTCCTGAGGGCAATTAGGGGACTGTCTACAAACTGATGAAGACAAAAATATTTTTGGCCCATTCCGCTTCACAAAATACCGATAACAAGATGAAACTTTCAGAAATGGTAATGTATAATATGCATAATATTTAAAAGAATTTTCGTAAACTCAACACAAATATTTGGGAAGATATAAAGGTTTTTCTTAAAAAATCTCAAATTTTTCCACCTGTTTTTTGCTTATAACATGCAGAGTTTTCTGTTATATTATACGAGACTTACAGAAAAGATGGCAATATGTTAGAAAAGCATTTTGTAAAGATTTGGAAAATAATTTTTGAATATTACAGGTATTATGAGCATTTTTAGTAAATACTATTTTACTGCGCATGCGCGAAACATGGTGTAATTTTTCTTTCACAACTTTAAAGCCAGGAATATAGGGCAACTTATATTAAAAAACTCAGTTCAATATCATTAGTATTCAAAAAGATATCGGCATTACAACTAGCAGAATTTTAGCTCCTGTCGAAGAGAAGCTAAAAGATGAGGGATTGTACAGAAATTGATATTTTTTAAACTTGTATCTTTAAATAGTTATATTGAATTGTATAGTGGTTAGAATTTGCTGAATACCCATGAAGACATCTAATATTCGTAACGAATAAAAAATATATATATGTAGAATTATTAAAATATTTTAAGAAAAGAAATTGATTACATAAAAAATCGTTTCGCCATAAAAGAAATATATTTAAAAATATCGTTTGACCGTAAAATTGTAATATGTAACTTGTTAATAATCATGTAAATAATATAATTATAGTAATAAAATTTTTGTTATTTATAGTGCCTAATTAGCTGGAATTTAAATTATGCACGTAATTGATGTCTTAATGGGTATTCAGCAAATTCTAACCACTATACAATTCAATATAACTATTTAAAGATACAAGTTTAAAAAATATCAATTTCTGTACAATCCCTCATCTTTTAGCTTCTCTTCGACAGGAGCTAAAATTCTGCTAGTTGTAATGCCGATATCTTTTTGAATACTAATGATATTGAACTGAGTTTTTTAATATAAGTTGCCCTATATTCCTGGCTTTAAAGTTGTGAAAGAAAAATTACACCATGTTTCGCGCATGCGCAGTAAAATAGTATTTACTAAAAATGCTCATAATACCTGTAATATTCAAAAATTATTTTCCAAATCTTTACAAAATGCTTTTCTAACATATTGCCATCTTTTCTGTAAGTCTCGTATAATATAACAGAAAACTCTGCATGTTATAAGCAAAAAACAGGTGGGAAAATTTGAGATTTTTTAAGAAAACTTTTATATCTTCCTAAATATTTGTGTTGAGTTTACAAAAATTCCTGTAAATATTATGCATATTATACATTACCATTTCTAAAAGTTTCATCTTGTTATCGGTATTCTGTGAAGCGGGGTGGGCCAAAAACTTTTTTGTCTTCGTCAGTTTGTAGACGGTCCCCTAATTGCCCTCAGGACCAAATCTTCAATGTAATTGTGAGTTATTGTCTATTCTTAACATGTCCGAAGTTTAAAGGCAGTCAGTTAAACCATTTCGGAGAATGCACCTCCCTAATAAAAAGTCTCTAATTTACCTTAAAATTATAAGGGGCCAAGGAAAATCTGAGGTTCCAATTTTTTCAAACTTTGCAGGAAATCAACACCATAGCTTCCAGACACCTTTATTGGAAGATTTGTTTGATATAGTTAGAAACTTCTCATGTACCTAAAAATATTAAACAATAGAAACAATATTATATTTATTTTAATTTTATATTGGGGCAGTACATCAAATCTTTGCTTAAAAAGCAAAACCAACTGTCTCAGAGTTTTTGAAATATCAAAGGGGAAGAAAATGCTCAGTTTTTTTGGAACAAATAACGAATATTTCTAAATATTCTTACGCTTTTTTTCACCATATAAAAATTTAATGATATATCTTTTATGTAATACAAAATTAATTGTCGTACAATTTTTTTCTGGAAATTACAACATGGTTTTCCTCAATATTCCAATATTTGAAATGAGAGATTCTGAAGGAACTTTATCGTCCTTCTCGATTTAAAAATAGATATAAATCCTTTCTCATTGAACAAATAGATGGCGCTGAAACTTGAAGACGAGAAAAAAAAATGTATCCATATCATTCTTTCCCCAGGACCTTCAAATGATGAAAATTTCAAATATAACTTTCGTTTACCAACTCGGACATAAAAGTCTAAGTTACATATTAAAGAAACGACAATTTTTGTCAGTTGAATCAGTCCCAGTTTTAAATCTCTTTCAAAGAGGAAGACATTTTTTAAAACTTGTCAGGAAATCAAAACAATAGTATTCACACACCTACATTGGAATACCCATCAATCTGTACCCATGTACCTATCAATAATAAACATTAGTAAAAACATTATTTTAATTTTATATCGGGGTAGTACATCAAATCTTCACTGAAAAAGCAACATCAACTGTCACATTTTTTTTTAAATCTCTTTCAAAGAGGAAGAAAGTGATCAGTTCTTTTGTAACAAATAACGAATATTTCTAACTATTCTTACGCTTTTATTTCACCATACAAAAATTTAAAGATTTATTTTTCTGCTATACCAATTTAATTGTCGTACAATTTTTTTCTGAAATTACAACATCGTTTTCCTCAGTATTACAATATTTGAAATGCAAGATTCTGAAGGAACTTTATCGTCCTAACCGATTTAAAAATAGATATAAATCCACACTCATAGAACAAATAGATGGCGCTGAAACTTGAAGATGAGAATAAAAATGCAACCATAGCGTTCTTTCCCCGGTCACTTCAAATTATGACAATTTCAACTGCAACTTTCGTTTACCAGCTCGAACATAAAAGTCTAAGCTATATATTAAAGAAACGGTAGCTGCTTCAAATTATATTTTTGTATTGGTTCGTAAAAAAAAATGTTTATATTCTATAATTTCTTTTTAATACAGTGGTAAATATTTTTTAAACACTTCTGTTTATACTCAAATTTTCAATTTAAAGTCGTTAGAAATTTTGTAACTTAATGGTACTTTCCACATAAGAAATACAGAGTTGATTGAAAGGAATTTTTTCCATACTCGAAAATAAGTTATAGCATTCAAAGACCAGTCAATCCGCGATTTCACTCTATGGTTAATTTTCGGAACTTTTAAGTCTGAAACATTCACAATTTTAAAAGTAGATGCTTTGAAATCAATAATGCTCTAGTATATACGATAAAAATTATTCAAATGTTCATGGCGATTTATTTGACCTTTTTTGAAAATATCGCCATCTGTTTTTATATAACCTCAACCTCCAAACTTCACAATCAGAATCTTATAAGCGTTTTTTCCTCTTGGACATTTTTGTATTCATTAAAAGTTGAAAGTAATTTTGAGGAGCAAAATGCGTCTTTTTACCAACTATGCAAGAATAAAATCTTATTACATTAATTGCATTTTAGTTTATAATACAGTAAAATTTTATATGCAGTTTCATCCCGATGTTGTTTTGATGGATGATCAACGTTAATTGAAAGCCAATTTTATACATTCGAACTGAATATAGTAATTCTATGTTTCTTATTATTTGATACAAAAAAGAAGAAAATTCCTTTATGTGCTGACTCTATTAAATGCATAAATTTGATTATAAGGAATATATTTCAAACTCGTTAATAAATTGCAGTATTCAAAGACCAATCAATCGGGTATTTCACTCTATGGCGGATTTGCACAATATTTTGATGTATGCTAATCGCAATGGTTGAAGGAGACGCTTGAAAATCTTTTTATGCGATTGTGGAATACATTTAAAGTATTCAAAAGTTCGCATCAATTTCTATAATTCTCTGTTCTTTTTTGAAAATATCGCAATCAGTTTTGTATAATCTTGAATAATGTAACTGTAAAGGGAACAAGCTTTCGCTTGAAAGCGTTTTTTATTCTAAATTTTTAAATTTATTGCACAGAACATTAAGAGTCGGGCTTATCTTACACTTTACTGAAAAATTTATTTTTAAGAGCAAAGTGCGTCTTTTCTCTAGCTATGGTGAAAAAACAACTTATTTAAATTAAATAATATTTAAATTTTTAATATAGTAAGGTTTAATATCAGTTTGATACCGGAGCTTAGTCGCTGGGTGATTAATATTAATTGAAAGTGAATTTTAATCATTCCAACTAAATATAGTAATTCTACGTTTCTTATTTTTGAGCTGTAAAAACCAGAAAGTTAGTTTCTAAGCATATGTTATTAAATGCACTGAGTTGTTTTTCATAAAGGTGGTATCTCACTCACACACCGCCAGAAGACGCTGCATACATTTACGAATTAAAAATGTTTTAACTTTGTAAGAGACGTTTTTCGATTGACAGTGATGGAGCATGACGCTTCTAACTATCCGAGATGTTTTATTTTGATATGATGTAAAAGACAATTGTCTTATTCCAATTAAATATCTAAAGGTTACACCTTGTTTTCATCTGTCTTAAGACTGCATACTTTACCTAACATGGGAACTTGGCTTCCATCCTTCATGAGGGATCTGACCTGCTGAATTTGGTTACCTCATCGAATCCCCTAGACACGAAAAATTATTAATCCTTTTGATAGCTAATAGATAATATTTGATGATACTGTGCGAAGACTTTTCGGAAAGAAGAAACTGGATTATTGTAAAACCATGATGTGTATGAAGGACGTAATGACGGAAACCAAATGGAAATTGCAATATCGACAACCGCAAACTATCAGTAATTTTTTATGATGCTCCTATTATTTGAAGAAAATATTGACGCTTTTTCAAGAAAATGTGAATTCTTTAAAGCAATTTTTAATTTGAAGAAGATATAACTGTAAGGAAATCGAAGAACTATTTTAGAAATTATTTGATTTATGACTTTCTTAGTTGATGAAGAATTCTTATTTGATGAAATTCTTGATTCATAATTTTGATAAAGAGAAAGTTATTTGAAGACAAATTAGCTTATTTCATACCATTTTCATGTCGAACTTAATTCTTCTGTTTTCTCATTAGAATATTTGTTGTTTCGAAGAATACTTTGATTCTTTTGAGATTGCAATTTTGATGCTTTTGAAATTAGAACCTTGAAGATTGTGAATTAATACTACGATGCTGATGAAAGCTGAAAGTTGTATTAATTCCTTTTATTTGATAATTTCATACAATTAAAATGTTGCTGGATGTAAAATATGTCATGCCATTTTAATGTTTAAATAAAATTCAGTTTTTGAATGAGGAATAAGAAAATAAAATTGTCGCCTACAACGTGCAGGTAAACGTTGGATTATAGGAATAGTTAATTTACTCGATTAGAGATGTTCATGTAGTAAATGTTCATATAGTAAATGTAAATGAGCATGTGCAAGTCTACTAAAAGAACATTTGTTAAATATCTATCACGATTTGAAGTTACAAATTGCTCTGTTAAGGGTACCATGGATATCAAATTATGCACAAGAGATATAATTGAAATTATATTTTCAGCGAACAAGTTAGTCGCCGAAGGCGGCTATTATTACTAAAATTGCTGCTTAAGATTTGTGAGAATATACGCACATTGTTCTAGGGCAGAACCAAAATTGAGGGTATTGAAATATATTATATTTAATCAATTTCTAATCTCATAGCAGAGTTTCTGTTTAGCAAACTAGTTTTACAAAATGTCTTAACAAAAAACATTTATTTATTTCTTAAAATGAAAATATTTGATGTTTCGTTACTTCACTATATTGCTTTTATCTTTCTAAAATAGAGAGATTCTCTTAAATTTTCTTCGAATACGTATAACTCGTTGATTTGGTTAATCGAAAAGATTATAATGTGTGATCGAATTTATAAAACACCGTTTTGTTTCTTTAAACAATAGACTCTCAAAGTCAGAGAATTGCTGATAAATTATACATACTTTGTTCGGAAGATCTAAGAAAAATTACTTTTTCAAGTTGATCGAATTGACATTTAGTTCTTCCCCTGGAACTTCTAGAACACTGGGATTGAAAGTTTTCACTTTTTTCTGGTTTTCTGACAGTAGAAACTATTTGCAACTTTCCTCACAAACATGGCTTTTGGTGGACAGTAAACGCTTTTTAAAACATATGAAATTCTGAAGATATCTAAGAATAGCTTTTTAAACAATTGCGTTCTTTGAAATGGTCAAAATTATCCGTGATTGAACGTAACAGCATTTTATACTTTACTTTACATCATAGATTGTCTTTATTAGCCAATTAGAATGATTAATGGCCGGTGGTGGCCTAGAGGTAAGACGTCGGCTACGGAGCTGATCGAAACCCGATTTCATTAATGATCCGGCGTACATTGGGCTCGTTGCACGCTAAATCATACATAGGGTGTCAACGGTCCTCATGCTGGTGTGGTGCGGAAATTTGGAGAATATGTTGCCAGCTTAGGTGTCGTCCTCGCCATCTGACCGTGGTCCTAAATTTGGAGGTCAATCTTGAAATATCACTCTTGTTGATTCAAAACAGGACGTTAATATAACTAAACTATACTAGGGCGATTAACAGAAAATTTAAGTAATTTGTGCATAAGTCGGATGAGTTGCTTTACTCCAAACAATCCACAGAAGAAATAGTTAATACGTTTATTTGATGAATAAGATGACTATGATTCCTATACAAACGAAATATATGTGATCTGTTAACAGACGATATGAACAATATTTCTTAGTTATTAAAGAGGCTTTAGGTTGCTATACGGTCACTTTCGCGTACGTCTGTGGGCTACAGATGCTTCCTTGAAGCCTACGTGCTGTCAATCGATAGTTTTTGTTGAGGTAATTCCCTTCCGGGAGCTCAAGTGAATCGCTGACTTATTTTTGTCGATGTTAGTGGCGCCTCGATCATCATATTATTTTTTCTGCCCATTTAAATCTCTTCTTACCAATGTACAGTTCGCAACTGCAACTAAATCAATTAATGAAAAGCATATTTTGCAATTGCATGTGTACAGTTTCCATGTTCTGAACACACTAGCATGTGATGGTCACAGTTTCTTGTCTTGTGATTCTGGATTATTAATGATAATATTTGCACTTAGAAGTTAAGAAAATGCAATAAAATAAGAATGGAGTAAGGCATGGCATATCATAACCGCCTCCGGATTGTTAAATTCTAATAAACGGAACGAAATTACAAGAGTGTCATTACAACAGCTTTCTCTGTT
>BGPR01013903.1:9095-40505 GCA_013235015.1 Araneus ventricosus | reverse complement strand
TTTTTATATAAAACAAAAAGTACGCTAACAATTTATATAAATGAATAGCCTAATCTTGACACAGTGTTGGTGGGAAACGCTAATTCGCATTTTTATTATACGTCTTAAAAGTTTATATGAAGCAAGAGCATATGATTGTTTCAGTCATCAATGAGTTAATAAATAATAGTACAATAGCAATATGTATATTCGGATTTATTAATTTTAAGTTACTGTTCTTCAGTTTTAAATCCAATCAAACAAAGTTGAAAATCTAAAATCGTTTTTTGAAGTGAATGAAATTTCAAGGGATAAATCAATCGAAATAAAAGAAAGGACACGATAAATCTGCTGTTGCCAGTACATGGAACGAAAGGAACGTAGACGTGCAATTAACTAAATCTGCGGATGCTATTTAAAGTTCGCGAGAATTAATTTATGACTTAATTGTGCAAGATAGGTGATCCTTTAAGAAAGGACTCAAGGAACAAAGTTTCATTTTCCCTGAAAAGAAAGGAGTGAATGCCCTAAATTACCCAGTTTCTAAATAGCTATTTCTCTACATTCGTATTTATTTTTAACTCTGACTTCAGATATATATTCTATGCTTCTGAATTCATGCAAGTAGTTTAGTTCCGAGCTACATTGAAAACTTTGATAAAAGGAAGAAATCGTTATTTTAATTGACTGACTTTCTGTAATTTTGAAACGGAAGCTTTCGACGTATGCTATTCGTTTTATCAACACAAAAATAGTTCTTCAACCTGATACAAGAACCTGAATTTCGAAACTACGGATACATCTCTGTATTACTAATAGAGGAAAAGTTCCACTCTATTAAACATTTTGGAAAAGCCGCCTTTCTTTATGGTGCAATAAATTTGAATCGAAGTTTAAAATATATTATCTCGAAATTCGCTTTAGGATTTTCCCTAAATGATGCTAGTCTGATGGTATTCTTATGACGAAAACAGTCATGTTTGTAAATAAAAAATATGTACTTTCGAGAAATGACCTGCAAACCTCGTTTATTCGTAGCTTTTTAACTATGACTCATAAACCTATAATAATAAAATAGAAGTGTTGATAATAGAAGAACTATAATAAAACTATCAAGGTAATAGAATTACTATTGAAAATAAAGCCCTGACTTAATTTATACAATATTTTTTGTTAAAAATTTAATAGTATAAATTCATTTTACAAAAACATAAGAAGCAGGTATTCAAAATAAATTAAGGGGTTTATTCGATCTATTAATAATATAAATATTTACGCTAAGATATTTCTGGTTATCGAATTCTACAAAATGTATCTTCAAATGTCACAGTTTCTTTGAAAAACGTATCGAATGTACCGCAATCGATAACCCTCCGAGCGGCGCAAACCTCTTTTCTCGTTTTTCATGTTCAATTCAAAAGCGGTTAGCTCGTATTTATATTTTCCTAAACAATCATGGATAAAATATTCTTAAGATTTCAGATATATAATTAAATACAAAAAAGATCGTTTAATTTACTTTAAAAGCTAAGTTTTATAACCTGATAGCTAAAAGTTCAGAATAATTGGGCGCTCAGAGGAATAATCTGCGTTGCCGATTCTATACATTACAAGAACAACAATTTCCTTTTATTCTTTAAGATGTATCTATCATTACTCTTCCCTCTTTCCTGTTGAAAGTATTTGAAACTTTCCTCTTTATTAAAAATAACGGCGACGGGCATATGAAAAAATATGTGTACTGAGCAACGCTGTGTTATCATCTATCTATTAATAAATAAAATAAAAGTAATTAGTTGAATGAAACTTCCGAGATGATAGATTACTTAGGAAAATAAAGTACCTATATAATATCAATCTTTGTAATATTCTTTGTTGAATGAAATCAGTAGTATCCGTTCATTTCACAGAAAGTTATGAAGCAGGTAATCAAAATGAATTATCGAAAGAGTTTTAATCGATGAATTTCCTAAATAATATAAGGATTTGAACTAAGATATCGAATCCTTGAATCAGTTCCATATCTCATAACTGTTACAAATTTATCTTCAGGAATCACAGTTTCAATTAAAAAGCTATCCTATGTCCTTCCGTCAATAGCACTTCGTTGCAGATTCTAAAAGTCATGAAAACAGCAAATTTCTGTTCATTTCAAGCGTTTCTGATGAAGTTCTTTAAAAATGTTTCCTCTTTATCAAACATTAATTCGGAAAGTTTCAAGTCACTATTAATAAAAGCACATTAAAGCGGCAATCTAAAGATGTTCCTATCGGATATATCAAAGAATCCTTTACCATACCGTTTATATTATCTTTCCCTTGAATTCTGAAAACACCCTATTGTTCGCATCAGCCTAAACATGTGAATAACCATTCAGGTTTCGTGAATACAGAACAAAATCACAGTTGGTGAAACGAAACATCCGAGTCAATATTCGACTTGACATCCTCCCTTAAAATATGTATCCCGTTACTTCAGAAGGTCGTTGGCTTGCAGCCGGAAGTTATTACCTTTAAAATTCCAGGAAAGTTGCAAGGAAAGAGACTTCCGAAAGAATGCCCGCCGGATTTCCTACGAAGTGGAAATTGTGAAAGGGTCTTACATAACTCTTCCTTTAGTTGTCGACGAAAATGAATGTCCAGAGAACTTCAGTAGTTGAAAAGTATTGATGAGCTATTCGAATGCATCATTCATTTAAATATGAAAGTGTTAAATAAAAGTATTGCGTTTGAATTTTGAATGTACTCTAAAAAAAATTCCCCGTCGGCAAGTTGGAAGGCAAAAGTAGATTCCTTTAGTCCCGATATATAAGGGAAAGAACATTTGGCCCTATATTTTCGTAAGTATTAGAGCTGCAAGAATGAGAGAGACGGAAAGGGACTACAAATGATGAGAGCTTTCCAACTAGAAGTAACACGCATAGGTTGAAAGGTACTTTCAGTTTTGGTGAGAGGGAATCACTTTTCAGCTCATAACTTCTAAGCAATTGCAGCTATAAAAAATTTCAAATGCAAATATTTTTCATTATTATAAGGAGATAATTCGCTTAATTTTAATTTTCTTTCTATCTTCAATTCTGAGGAATTATGGGCAAATGAAAATCTCAACCCTCCACCATTTTCACTCCCTTTAAGCTTTTATCGCCCATCTACAAACTCGACCGAGATTTTCACCATCCTTACAACATATTATACGCAATATTATATATCGCACAAACACTGAAAAGAAGAGAATTGCAGTCCGGATAATGGAAATAGAAACCCCGATATGAAATTGTATGGTAAGCAAAAATGTGGAGTTTACGGTACAAACCTGTTTCTTGACAATTTTTCTGAGCGCAATTTCATATGCCGTCGCCAAATACCGTTTTGGATGTGCAGTGCGAATTTCATTGCTGTCTTGCGCATGCATCACCTGAAAACAAGAGATTGAGCACGCAATGCCTGTGGCATTTTAAGTGTGTACCGGGCAAGTTTTTTTTAACTTATACGAACATCAGCGGCTTCGCTTTCAGCATAGCAAGAAACTAGTAGCTTCGCTTTTTCATTGAATGTTAGGAATCTAGGTTTTTAAAAATATTCCTAAACTAGAATTTCCGCACGCAGTGCCTGCAGCATTTCAAGCCTGCACCGGACAAATTTTTTAACTTAAAAAATATCATCGGCTTTGCTTTCAAGCATAGCGGAATACTTGTACCTTCGCTTATTCATTGAGAAACGAAACACACAGAATAACATACACGGTACTGAACCGATATTCAATCCGAAGAATTCCAAACGAAGTTTCATTCAAATTCGAATTTATAGGCCAATCACATCGAAGATATGAAAAAAACAGTCCAATCGAAACGTGGAGCAATAACAAATCAACGATAAAAAGGTGAATTTGCGCGCATGCAGGCTCGTCACTCGTTAAAAACACCTAGACTCATCCAAAACAAATGTTCTCTCATCGCCGCTCTTGGCGGCAAAGAGTTGGCGATCCTAAGGGGGACGAAGTGTGTACCGTAAACTCCACATAGACCGATAAGCAGCAGCAATCAATGATAGGGAAGGGAAAATCAGCACCAAGGAAGGCTTGATCGGTGCCAGGTGGTTCAAACTACGGAGAGAAAAAGATCAATCAGACTATACGCGAATGGACGAATGAAAAACAAAGGCGGTGTTGAGGAAAACGCTTTAAGTAATTTTACAGCCTTATAATTAATTGAAAATATTTTTATCCCGAGCAAAGCCGGGTATATCAGCTAGGAAATGCATAATATAAAAAAATGCTCTCGGAACACAGCACTATAAAGAACTGAATTCAAAGCAAACAATTTATTTTACAAAGGAAATGTATTTTGTAATAGTTTTATATTAATCGAAAATGGCGGTACTTTTATAGCCAAGAGATTATGTAAACAGTGAAAAATAATTTATACTCAAAGTAAATTTATAGAAGCTTTTAAAATGAAACAGAATGTATTGTTACTTTAGGATTTTTTCTTATATTGGCCTGTTACATTTGAAAGAAAACATTGGTAAAGCAGAGTAAATATTTAATAACTACGAAATGAAAACCTTGTTGGGTTTAAAGAGCTCCAAGCAAAATCATTTACAAAGACATGTTGTTGTTTAAAAATGGATTTCGATATCAAAATTTCCTGCAGTTTAATTTATTTATAAAGTTGCAGTTCCTTTCATGGAAAAATATTGCTAAGAAATATTAGTAATTTCAAATGAAATTACATTTTCCAGTATTTTTCAAGTTTCAAACTGTATTATATTGAAGTACTGTATATTTTGCGTTATTCAGATCTAGGAATATTGCACAGAATTATGAATACAAAATATTATTTCAAATTAAATAATTAAATCTCATTTCAGCTTATAAATTTTAGCAATTAAATTTACATTCAATTTTTAAAATTTGCACAAGACCCGTATACACGGAGAAAGAACTGGGTCTCGAATCTGTGATCCTCCATGTCCTGGAGCCGATATTCTGCCACCAAAACACTACATCACATATATAGGGGAATATATAAACAGCAGTTCAATTATATTCGTTTTAAACTTATGTACTATGTAATAAAGAAAGTTTTTAATGTCACAGTTTCTTCAAAAATATACCATAGAAATGGATAAAGTGCTTAATATTTTAAACGGCTGAAATTCCTTTCAAACCTCTTTCATGATCTCTATCATTTTCTTCTACTAAATACCTAGTAATTGTGCAAGCAAATCGGATTTAATATGTTTACTCCTTTAGGTAATATTCACATATCGGTTTTCGAAACCATTAATATGGGACCAAAATATTTCAAACTCAAAAGACCAAGTTTTGTCTTGTACTTAACTGAAGGGTCCGAATGAGTGATCTGCAATGACCTCAATATGTATAATTCAATAATGAAACACATGGGGATAGTATATTTCACAAGTTACTTGTATATTGAATATAACAGGATAGCCTGCTCAATTTTCTAGCTTGGCAAGCGCAAAAGAGGCTATAATATCATACTTTGAAACTGATCTTGCCTATCGTCACAAATTTTTGGATAATCAAAACCAAGAGTTTTATAAGTCGAAGAAAATTTAGTGAGGATTCCATTTTTTTCAACTTTTAAGATATCTTATATAACCTTTGAATCTAAGTTGAAAGTGCAATAATGATTTATCCTCAATAATTGCTGAAAAAAACCCAAACACTGACATTGTCCGGTTTCTTGGATGCCATGGTTTAATTATTATACGTCTATAAAGCTTTATGTAAAGCAAAAATGAAGAGATTTTCACCATGTGCCTTCAGAATAGCATCTAAAATAGGTTTACGAGCATGGATTTGTATTCGAAAGAAATTCGTGAATTTTCAGAAGTACATAGTAAGGTTATTCACATATCATTGTCTTTACATCAAATAAAATTGTCCTCAGCTTTCGTAAGTGCATAATATTATTCAAAAAATATGTTAAAAGATTCGAAATTAGTTACTTTAATTTAATGGATATTAAATATTCTTATTTCCTCTAGAAAAAAACTTTCCTTAAATTTTTATAACTTTATAATATATACTTATAAATTAATTCTGTCTTAAAAAATACTTCATAAAATAATTATACTTCATGAATTAATTCTTTCTTTAAAAAAACAGAGCTTACCTACCAACGTATGCAATCATCTGCTTCAACATCCATCCCCAATTCCTTATTTTACCTTTCATTTTGCCTTCTGAGTTCAAACCAAACTTTTAAATATTAGTTATTTTTTCAAGAAGGAAGCATATTAACATTTAACATTTGACGCTGTTTAATTTATTGAAAATTTCTACAGCAGAACAGTTTTACTGGTCAGGCATGAATCTGAGTTTCAGATCAGGTAATCATATGAAATGCTGCCGAAGTGATCTATTAAGAATAAAATTTTCTTCTACTTTCTGCTCAACAACACACTAGAGCAATATAACTGCTTATCGACGAAACTGTGGGAAGGCCAATCACAGAAAAGAAGCACCTAACGACAGAATAAGTTCTTCTCTCACCATATTTCACTCTCCTTTTGTTGGGCTACGGTGCCTGTCTCCTGCTGGTAAAATCTCCGAGATCCGATTGCACTGATGATCTGCCATACACAAGAACATTTGAATAAATGTATCGAAATGTTGCTTAACTTGCAGGAAGATTAGTTGTGCTGCAGGAGTGAAATCACTATGCCTTAGTTGTAAACAAGAATAGAGTTATATTGTACAGCACCTGTTCCGTCCACAAAGAAGAGTTTAAAACGGGACTACTCTTTGCTATAATCTCTAATGAGGTAATTCTCAAAACAATCGACTTACGGCCGGCATAAAAACCAATCCCACTATAGGCGCCTATGGGAATGTCTTTTACCACGCCAAGTTGATCATTGTGCCCGCTAGGGTTTCCGTGTTTACTTTGATTGGCGCGAAACTGAGTTTTTTCTTCATCGTGTTTTGAAAGCCTTCCATCTTTATTTACAATTAACAACTAATAACAAATTATTTTCAACTTTAAGACACTCAAGAAGGAATTCATTCTACTTAAGTCACACACATACACACACAAAAAAAACTACAAAGTAGAAATGTTTACATCCTTATAACAGATTGCATCTCTCAATCGTCGTCGAAATAGAAAAACTTCACAAAGCATTTCTCGCCAAAAAAAAAGCGAAATATCACCAAATATTGGCATCGAAAACACTCCCCATAGGCGTCTATAGTGGGATTGGTTTTTATGCTTACGGCCGTATTCACCATCCATGGTTAAACCATGATCAACGGTTAAAAGGGAATTTACACGAACAAGCGAATGCTGACCGAAGTGATCAACTGGATGTATACCCTAACTGGCGAGTTGGCTAGAAACTCGTTTTGCTAGAAGGCTGAGGGTAATTTTAAAAATCGCCAACAACAGTGGAATTGAGATACCATGCCAAAATAGCAACCCGTTAGGGTATAAATTTGGCGACGCATTTCGGTCAGCTTTTGCATTATGATAGCTGAATCATCATTTCACCGCTGATTATGGTTTGACCATAGATAGTGAAGAAGACCGTAAGTGATATGAAATAAAACTGCCCCTCACAGAAGAAGATATCGTATTATTTTCAGAAACAATTATGCTACCCTCGAAATGTATTCGTTGACTGGGAGGTGCACTGGCTCTTTTTTATATATGAACCTATTGATGTTTATAGGGCTAATCCAAAACATATGAATCGTTTTCTATGGCCGTTCACCTTACACTTGACCATACTTCGACAATACCACTGATTATTTTATTTTAGACTAAATTCAGTAATGCCATATTTGCATGTGCAAGGAAAATTGGATGCGGTATACAATAGAAAACGAACTCCGAAATGCGCATTTTACGATATAGTTGTATTTACAAAACATTGCTGAAAAATATCAATGCTGCAGTTTCCCAAAATTAATTATTACATTATAAGTAGCCTATAGTATATGCGGAACATACAGACAAGACGTTTCGACAACATACCAGACACTCAAGTGTGTTTTCAGTAATGATACCGAAATTCATCGAATGGCATCGGTTTCCGATAGCAAAATTTTGTCCATTTATGCATTTCTGCTTCAGCATATATCAGAAAAAAAACAAAAATAATTTTTAAATAATTACTTACGTAATGTAATTTATATAAGACAAATACGATAAATTACTTAATGCTTAGAAAATTCACATTTATCTTAGCATTTAAATCAACTTAAAATTAACTATTTCTTTATAGTCAGTTTTTTGTGCAACAGATTGAAGAGAGTTTAATTTTTCATAACAAACCAGACACTCAGGTATAGTTTAAAAGAGTGATTCAGAAATTCATAAAATGAGAGTTTGGTTCCCTATTGCAAAATTGCATCCAATTATGTATTTCCGCTGCACTATAGTTCTCGAAATGAAGCACTAAATTTCTAGTCATAAGATTTTCACTCAGAAATATGGGAAATTAAATTACTTTTGAAAGTTTCATATTTCTTTTAACTGAAAAAATACCAAAAGTATTTAAATCAGCCAACTGCATAGCAAATAAAATCTGTGAATATTTCCGTTCTGTTTCTTTCCCATGAAGAAATATTGTTGAAAGGGCTGAGAAATCTTTGTCAGATAAAAAAAATCGCTTCTTCGACAGAAAAGGGAATATTGAGAGCGGCAAGGGATAAGAGGAATACACATTTTTGAAGGGATAAAGAATCTAATCCTATGAGACGAGATCTTGGAGTCAGTTTAAATATACGTCGAAGAGCTTTTGATGTATATTTTCCGATATTTGCTAGATCTGATTGTGCAAATATGCATGGCTGTAAAGGCCATCACTAAAAACTCAAATTTTCTTAAAACGATTTCAGATGTTTCAGCATTTCATAGTTGAATCTATTACAAATGTTTAAGGGATTTTTATTTTATGCTGAAAGGTTGTGAATATTCACTGAATAAAACTATTCGTTGGGCTGTTAAAAGAGCAAAATATTGATATTTCCTTTTAAAAAAATCTGCATTAGAGCTAAGATTCTACTTCTAAGTCAAAAACGTTATAAAAATAGAGGGTTTAAGCTGTCTACAGAATTAAGCCGCTTTCATTGATAACATATTCCAAAATCTAGTTTTATTTCTATTAAATTATAATATAATGGTTTCTAAAATCTTTAAAAGCACATGCTTATAAAATTTAACGTAGTGAAGGATTTATCTTGTAGAAAAATGAATCAGAATATGTACATTTGATAAGGATTCTTATCAGGTTTTGCAAGAATAAAATCATAGATTCATTGCTAATAAAAATGTCTATAATTGCAGATTTATTTTACCTGAAGGCATTAATCATAGGAATTAATAGTGATTTACTTAAAATTTAGTTCCAGGATATTATTTTTAATTTATTAACTTACAAATCAAATATGAGAAATTATACAAACTGTGAGCTTATCGTTACAGAAGAAATGCTGATGAGATTAATACTTTTAGAAATATTTACGGATAAATACAGTTTCATGTGTTCGAATAAATTTGCATTCATGATTACAAAACGTGCGTAAGGTTTCATCAAAAGTAAATATGCCAAGCAAAAGTTCAATAATCGCAGTCTGTATTTAGCCATTTGAACAAAGAGTTAATAAATTTTTCAAAATAGTTTTTTTAAACTCACTTTTATCTACTGATAAGCAGTATTTTTTTATTTTAATAATTTTCTGCTTTTTAATCTGTCGATCTATCTTTTCTCAAACTCACTACTAGGTAGGTCCCCTAGTACTGAATTAAAATTTATTATAAATAATGATTAACGAATAATGAAGCTCGAAAAATATTTAAATATTGTATAGTTATCGAGAATACACAGGTGTAAAAATTTCAAAGCTCCTGCCAACAGTTGAACAAAATTTCACACCTTTTAAGAGAATGGAAAATTGATTACAACATGTCATTTTTAGAAAGATTGAAAAAAATTAAATGAAATACAAACCTTTAAACATTATAGTATTTCTTTAAATTTTGTCAGGATTTAAATATGTGCCTTGTTTAGATTATTGTCACAAATATCAATTAAAAGTACGCCATGCTTAGATAGATGTCACTCATGTTAGTTATAAGTATGTTACGTTTTAAATGTGCTGGTTTAATATCAAAATTAAATGCATAATTTTCTTTATCTTATCTAAATTTTATTTAAGATAAATTAAAAATTATTATAATCATGTATAATTCATAAACTTCTGGTTTTCAATTAATCGAATTAAATATGCATTTCTAAACTAGTTTTTCCAAAATAAAATGATACTGCATTTGGCATTCTCCATCCGAGCTTTTATGTAACTGGTTTTTTTTAAATGAATGAAGTTAAAAAAAATCGTGTAATGATGTTAAAGATTTAGAAATTCTTTGTTAAATAGGGGAAATTTTGTCCCCTATTTTAAGAAATAGGGGAAAGTGGGATAAAACCGGGTACCTAATACTCGAAGGCCTGTTGCAGCTAAATTATTCGACACAGATCTTGTCAAATTGTATTAAAATATTCAACGTTTATAGAAGTACAATACATCTGTCAAGAAAAGTCATAGTTTTTCTACTTTTTTCACTAATGATATTTTTACAAAAAAAGTCATACCAGCCGGTTTTACGCCACTAGTGGGGTGAAACCGAGTACTCATGTTAACTCTATGGGAAAGTAGGAAAACTCGGTTTTCAGAGGAAAGGTAGCAGATATTTTTATTTTGTATTACAATTTAAGAATATTAGCTACAAAATTCACATGTAAAACAGTTGTACTCTTCCTCTGTGCCACTGTAACTTTCGTGGGCACAGCTAAGACAGTTTCTACATTGGATTAACCTTTCTGATTTATTTAAATTAGAAAATACATCGTTAAAATATAGCACTCTAAGCGTTTTGCCCGTATTTTTTCGTTTCTCATGTTGAGTTCAAAAACAGATAATTCATTGTTGTATGTATAATTTCTTAAACTACCATGGACAATATATTCTTAAAATTTCAGAGATTTGATTAACCTCAATAAAGATTCAATTACTCACTTTAAAAGCAAATTTTTAAGATTTTAAGCAAGTAGATCAAAATGGATAACCGCTCAGAGGGATAAACAATCAACATCTTATGTGTTTTTATCGTCTTCAACGGAGGAATCATCATTACTAACTATCCCGGTTTCATCCCGAGTGCGGAGGTTATAAAAAACGAAATAGAACCGCGGAATTATTGTATTAAATCTTTCTTGTTTGATATGCATAAATACTTAGTAAACGTATAATAAGCTGTAATAAATATAGTTTTTATAACTGTACTGATTATTAAATAAAAATTGTTTAAAATCAAACGAAGATTAGAGAGCTGACGTCTTAATAAAACAAATAAACCTTCGAAGACGCAGTGAATTCAGCAGCAACGACACGCCACAATAACTGTTCCTTTTTCATGAGTAGAGTGTAATTCAGTATTTGTCCGCTAGAAATGAGAACTAATTGCACCAAAATCAAGGGGACCCGATTTTACCCAACAACCCAATTTTATCCTACTCTCCCTATATGCATTTTAGGTATAAACTTGAGACTAAAAATGTTTAAATGGTTCTCTTTCAATGCTTGCATTGCATAAAAATTTCTCTAATACCTGAATTCCTTGAATAAAATGGTTATTTTTTATTCAAAAAAGTGCTTTTTCGTGCTCGTAAAAATAAATTATTAGGATTTAATTGTTAATGTTGAATTAGTGGAAAATTTATTTATCACCAATACTACTAAGGGAAATAAAATCGAAATTGCAGGCCGTTTCTGACAAGTCTTGGAAAGCTAGATCTTTTTATTTTGGAATAAGTAGATAAAATCTGTATAAAGCGTAGCTATTTGTTTTAATAAAATTTATAATTTAAAACATGCCTATTTAGCATAATTCAAAAAATCATGTTTCGGAACACCCTGTTAAATTTCGCAGTTTTATTGCTTAGAGGTTCCGAGAATTTTCTGAATTATTTTTATTTAATGAAACATTCTCGATAATGAATCCTTCAGACTATAATTTCCTCTAAGTTAACTAAATGGCGAGACTTTCTAATTGCACTAAAGTTTCGTCTTATCCGATAGTTAACTCAACGTTATGTTTCATTTTCAATTTCAAAAGTTTTATAACATATATATTTAAATAGATATGTTGCCAATTCTTTGGTTATGTGGAATGGAATTATGGTTCCATCAATAATTCCAACTCTCTGAAATCTTAGATATAACTTCAAGAATATCGCCAAATATTGTCGTCATATATACATCGTCTTTCACTGATTCTACATCAAAGACTTTCGGATTTATTTGTTTTCCTTATATTCACTTGTTGGAAAACTAGAAGAAATCTAATGTATGTGCTATAATTTTGGACAAAAACTATTGCATCCTTGGGAATCAGGATATCAACGATAAACTGTCGTGTTAAATGTGTAGTTAATTAGTCCAAACTGTTTTCCGAATAGGAAAACAGGGTCAATCCCTCAAATTTGTTTAAACACTTTATTTGGTGGAAGATCATAACAAGCACTCTGTATCGACTAACATCCATTTAATTTATACAAATTTTTGCTATACAAAAAAATTAGAAGTTCACAGCATGCATCCAAATAAAGAAGATATTCAAAACAGGTGTTTGAACATAATAAAGATATCTCAAAACAGGTGTTTGAACATTCATCACAGCCAATTGATAGTCCACCCCAAATTCATATTCTACAGACACTTGTTATAAAAATATGCATTACTTAACAACTAAATGAGTTTAAAAATAAAGTAGTTATCTAATAAGACTGGGAAAATGATAAGAATTCACGAGTGAATCATAATGAAAATTATAATACTTCTTGATTTGTTTCAAGTTGATTCTTCCATTTAACAAAAAGCTCAGTCAATGTGTTTTGCTGATATGCCATCATTATGAAACTAAAAATTATGTTTGGGTGAGTTCTACTGTTATAATTTTCTTGCGGATCGGAAAATGTTCAAATTAAATGAAAAAAGATTATAAAAAGCAGGAAAAGTGAGCAGAAATGAGTACGTTAAAAATTATCAATTCGATGTTTGAGGATATTGCATCAGTAAAATCAATTCAAGTCAATTCAATGAAATGTATGTGGTTCATTGTATAAAATCCCTAATCAATTATGATTGACTCTATATCTGTGAGATAATAAAACCGTATAATTCCGTTTTTATATTTAAATATGCAAGTAGTTCTAATATCGCATATTTTTATTTCTAAAAATGGGAGTGTCATCAAAAGGAGAGAAAGATGTTGGAATTAGAGAGAATTTCATAAACAGCAAATTGAAATACCAAGTCATATTGCTAATATTTACTCAATGTTAACTGGAAACTGCGCAAAATGAATTCTATGCCATTTCATACGTTAACTGTAAAATTTAGTGTCACAGATAAGCATATAATTAATAAATGGAGCAGTATTCCAGATAATTATATAGGATGGCGATGCACAGAACCAGAGGTGATGGAATAGGTAGGAATGGAATGGATAAGATAATATTCCATTACCAGAGGTAATGGAATGGCATCTTATAGGGAACATCTATGTAAATAAGAAATGCCAGCCGAAGAGAGA
The DNA here is from genome assembly GCA_013235015.1 of Araneus ventricosus. Lineage (NCBI taxonomy): Eukaryota > Metazoa > Arthropoda > Arachnida > Araneae > Araneidae > Araneus > Araneus ventricosus. Next base: position 26,899 of record BGPR01013903.1, on the reverse strand, counting down.
GAGAGATGGAATTAGTGTTTGCAGTGAAGGACTTCCATTGTTTCGTTGGGACACTCAATTTCTCCTTCTTGTGGGGCTTTGCCTAGGTATACAAAGAATTCTATCAGAGAGTTGCAGGCATTCTCAAAGAGGAGCAGGACAGAGGTGATCACATTTGAGCCACTGCTGAAAGCACGGGCGCGGCCAGACTTTGGGTAAAAGACGAGCTGTTCTTCCCTCCTAGCATTTAGGTAGATTTCCTCTCTGGTTATGTACAACTGAGAAGTTTTAGTGTTTATGTGTCGATTTATCAAAGTCGAATATCAGTTATTTTTACAGAAGATGTCAAGTTTTACGAACAAGGTCACTAACCCCTTAACAGTGTAATGTTCTGTACCGTCTAATTACATTAAGCTGGTCTTTTTGGAGAATGCTTTCTGTGGGATTGTATAAGTATGAAAAGGACACAATTCGAAGTGCGTATTGAGCTCGGACTGTTAAGGGGTTAATTATTATACCTGTAGGCTTTAAGCTATTTATTTAGCCAATTTCCATTCTTAGGGGAACTTTCAATATAGAAATAACCAAAACACACATTGAATATTAAAAGAGAAAAGGGTGGAATATTATGTTAAATAATGCATAAAACTTCGCAATTATTCAGAAAGCCATTAGTAAAAAATATTTATTTGTTCATACTTACCGACTTCATAATGAAAAAAAAATTAATCACAAAAATGCAAAATCAAAAACTTCATATCAGAACATATTTTTCAGAAGCTTACTGAAAAATGAATTCAGATTTTTTTTTTATTAGAATAGACGGTAACAAAAAAATGTTATCAATGCCCGTAAGCAATATTTTCTTCTCTCAAAATTCCCAGGAGGTTAGCAAAAACGTGTAAAAGTACATTGATCAGAATGCAAGAAAAGCCTTAATTTTTATGGCTCCGATAAAAACAAATATATTTTCTATTTCCAGCTAAGTGTTCAAAGGCAAGAACAATTGTCAGTTGTTTTTAGCCGGGGGAATATTGGTTGATTTTTAATGAAGATATTTTGTTTGCTGAGTTCCCGGAAAAACATTTTTATAATAAAGATGACTTTTATCAATAAAAGTGGTGTACTTGCAAAACTGTTAGATAGATTTTAAATGATGACCCTTAATTATTTAATAATTCTTAATTATTCATTCTGTTTCAAGTTCTGAGTATATTAATGCAGAGTTATTTACATAAGTCAAATAAGAGTAATTATGTAAACAAAATTACATTTTATTATTGTTTCTATAATTGTGATTTAGTGGAAGGAAAAACAAGTTATTGAAAGAAAATGAATTATAATGTTGCCGTTGAGAAAAAGACATCCTTATTAATTCTTAATTCTTTCTGATTCTTAGAATTTATAATGATAATTAATTCCACATATATAAGTAAATATTTCCATTAAACATTTTTGATCATGATTAGCTCTTACTTCTAAATAAGCTTTATGTTTATTCTTGATATATTTATAACGAAAACATCTGCTACTTGATTTAAATAATAAATTAATACCATTTATTCTTTTTATACCTTCAAATATTTCAAAACTGTTATGGTACGCGATTTATTGTTAAAAAAATTGATTTTTGTAGATCTTTTAGAAGAAAATAATGAATGAAGTTTATTGGGAAAAATATGATCAAGAAGTCTTGATATAATACTTTAAAAAACACACACATTCAATGAGCATTACAAATTAAGGCAAGGCAAGGGAAATTGGTCCAGTTGGTATTTGTGTTCGTAGATTCTTTATTCCTGCTGCTAACTTTCGAGCTACAGACTACGTAGATCTCATTGACGCGCAAGCTTTTTATGTCACACCGCCTACAGTTCTCAGACAGATCAGTTCTCTTGAACTTCTGAAGATGATACAGGACGATGTACCAATGGACGGCTGGGACTTTATTAAATTTCCTTCATACACACAAATAGTTGATCGAATTGTGAAACTCGTCTCTCCAGTCTCCAGAAAAAGAGTTTTACCCCAGAAGAGTGTAGGAAGAGGATTTATGAGAGCTACACTAGAATCCAGAAAACAAATGTCACAATTTGAGTACAAAAAAAGATTACAAAAAATTGTGCTTTTGTAATTTTGTATGTTTTAAAGGTTAAATAAAGTTTCTCTTCGCATTATAATGAGGTAATTAAAACGTGTATTGAGCAGAAGATATTTACCCATAATTCTAAAAGTTTGAAAAGGTGTTGTTGTTAATAAATAGTAACTTTTAAGCACTACCCCAAACCGATCAACAAAATTTTCAATATTTAATAATTTTTGAATTTTGACCATTTTTAATCCATTTTTCTGAACTTTCTGCCCATTGAGGCGACAGAAGATATCAATTAAGAGTTATAAAATTTTGCACACTTTTTAAGGATGGGAGTTTGCAACTTTTTCGCACTACCGCAAAAAGATTTAAGAAACTTCGAATTTTTCGGCCTTCCCAAGTGTGTAGGCCAGATGTCAGGAAATAGGCTCCGTGACTTGAAGGCTGTGAGTTCAAGACCAGATTGGATCAAATACCACCAATGCACGTTAAATTCGTCGGGATCTAAAGATATTTTGTCTCCGGTGGAAATATTGTTAGGGATGTGTCGACTCAGGTAAACGTACTTATCAATCTAAGCTCAACTCAAAGTTACCAAGCACGTCTGAAAGCAACTCTCGTGTATTTTTGAAGTGGGACGTTACACTAAATCTCAATCACGAAATAAATAAATCAAGCGAATATTCATTAGTACTTTTTTTGGTTTCGTTAATATTCTTCTTCTCGAAAATCAGATTTATATTGCTTTTGTAGTTCCGACACCACATCATTAATTTTACTTATGTTTAAAAAATTAAATGAAAACGGAAATAACTTTTCAACTCAGTTAATAATTAAAATCTTGTTGTCACAGATTGCTTCCTCAGACAAATAAAAAATATACAAATATTCTTAAAATTATTCATGACCAGAATATATTTTCCTGCAGATTAAAACAAACTATTACTACTGCAAATGATTTAAATATCTTTCTACTTCTCTTTTGTACTAAATTGTTAATCATTTCCTTGCTGAAACAACTTCTACATTATACTTCTGTCAAACTAACTCTAAAAGATTTGTTAGACTCATTTAAGTCCCATTTTCTCTTTATTAAAAATTATTATCAACTTCAAATCCTGTGTATACGCATATTATGTTTACCAACTAGAAATATACTGTTTCATTCAGATAATCGCATTTGGTTATGTATTAGCAGCTAGTTCGTTCAGATATTAGCATTCTAGCAATTCTTCTCAAGTCTCTTTCATAAAATATGACACAAAATATTTAAATTAATGATTTAAAAACAGTATACAATTAAAAATAGTTATTTCAAATAATATATGCCATTTAGAGACATTTTATTCGGAAAGAAGCATTTTTTATTTCTGCATTTCGCTGCTATCTGTAAGATATGTTAATAAACGTAACCTCATTTATGATGCTCAAATAATATCTGTAAAAATTGAAGTTTATAAAGTAAAATGTCGAATTTATTCTTTGATTATTTTCATCCGCCTCCGCTCTCATTCTTAAATAAAACTTGGTGAAATTAAAATTAATAAATTTATTTTAATTTTCTGTGCGATTTCTTCCTTTAAGAAAAAATTTAGTGTAATCAGCAATTTATTTTTCTAAAGCTATTTATTTGTTTCTTTACTTCTTAAACAAGGCGCACTATGAAATTCACACCTCCTTCCTCAAGTTGCGACAAATCGTCAGGCAGCACATCAGTAGAATTTTTCCTATACGCACGGGTTTGTCGTAGTAGCGGTTTTAATTCCACTTAGTATAGCGTATATATCCAGGTCCATGAGTCAGGGACTGATCATAAAGGGAAAATGTACCATATTCTGTCGGTAAAAGCGACCTTGGAGCATCTATGTAGCACCCGAAATAATAATCTGACACACAACGAATGAAAAGTATCCGGACACTTTTGAATTTTCACATTTTTTAAAATTTCTCCAGAAAGGACTGTCCAGTGTCCAACTATCCTTGAACTTCGAACATGTAAAGAATAAACTCTAACTCACACTTTACAGTGAAGATTCGGTCACGAGGGCATTTAGGGGACCGACCAAAAATTGATGAAGATAAAAATTAATTCGGCTCACCCCGCTTCACAGAATGCTGATAATGATTTGTAACTTTTATCAATGGTTTAGTTGATGGTCGGTAATATTTACATGAAGTTTCGTGACAATAGCACGCATATTTGGGAAGATATAAAGTTTTCTTTAAAAATTCCAAATTTGTTTGCATGTTTTTTGCTTATTACATGCAGAGTTTTTACTCAAACTGTACAAAACTTACAGGATACGTGACAATATATAGGCAAAGCATTGTGTTGAAATTTAAAGTAAATATGTGGAATTGAAATGGCGGTAGGAAAGGAAATATGAGCATTTGTAGTAAATGTTTTTTTTACTGCTGCGCATGTGTGTATATTTTCTTTCACAACTTCAAAGCCAGATTATAATAAATAACCATAGGGCAGATTATAAAAAAATTCAGTTGAATGCCTTTAAGATTTAGAAAGATATCGACATTGCTGTAAGCAAAGTTTCTGCTTCAATCTAAGAGAAGCAAAATGATGAGGGCTTTCCCACAAATTGATATTTTTTAAACTTGTATCTTCGGATAGTAATCGTCGAACTGCAATTTAAATTATGAAGAATTTTTTATAAGTATGCCTAGGTATTTAGCATGTTCAATTTTATTAAAATCAATAAAATTAATCAAAAAAGCAAGTTTGAAAAATATTAGTTTGTGGACGAACCCTCATCATTTTGTCTCTCTTAGACGGAAGCAGAAATTCTGTTTACTGCAATGCCGATACTTTTCTAAATCCTAATGGCATTCAACTGAATTTTTTTTATATAAGTTGCTCTATATATCTGGCTTTAAAGTTGTGAAAGAAAAATTATGCTCTCTCGCACATGCGCAATGACAAACTATTTGCTACAAATACTCATATATCCTCGAATTTTCAACGAATTTACTTCAAATTTTAACGCAATGCTTTGCTAAAATATTGTCATACATTCTGTAAGTTTCGTATAATTTGAGAAAATCTTTGCATGTTGTAATAAAAAAACTTGCGAAAACATTTGGGATTTTTTAAGAAGACCTTTATATCTTCCCGAATATGCATGATATTGTCACGGAACTGCATCTAAATATAACTGACTACAAACAAAACCATTGATGAAAGTTGAAAATCTTTATCAGCATTCTGTGAAACGGGGTGAACCGAAATAATTTTTTTCTTCATCAATTTCTGGTCGGTCAACCAAATGACCTCGTGACCGAATCTTCACTGTAAAGTGAGAGTTAGAGTCTATTCCTTACGTCATCGAAGTTCGAGGGCAGTTGATCTAGCCTTTCCGGCGAAATTCTAAAAAATGCGAAAATCCGAAAGTGTCGGGATACTTTTGATCATATATTGTAGGTAGCCTACCTGGAGGAATTTCAGGGAAAGTTGCCCACATTTCTGCTTAGCTTGAAGAAAAATCAGGAAAGCCCCCAGCAGCCATCCTTTCTGCAACAAGCAATTCCTGCTGTCTAAGCTCTACTGCAACAAGGAAAGCACACATCGTTTCACTAGCTTCTAAATAATGCTAATTAACTCTTTAATCTCAAGGCGATTTTTTTCTAGCTCCTTTGGAACCGGGTATTTTGGGAGGCTAAGACATGAATTGGACTCCCCCAACCTGGGTGGTCATTGCCCCACTTCCACACCCTGCTGCAACCTTCCCTTAAGGAGTAAGGGTACTTACGTATTAACGCCACCGAGGCTACAGATTGGCGGTAATGCGCCAATAAAGAGCAATCTTGTTTACAAAAACCGCCAAATTGGCGGCACTTAAAAACCGCCAAATCTGTAGCTGCGGTGGCGTTGGCGGCACTTAAAAACCGCCAAATTGGCATTAATACGTAAGTACAAAAACCGCCAAATTGGCGTTAATACGTAAGTACAAATTCGCCAAATTTGGCGGCACTTAAAAACCGCCAAATCTGTAGCTTCGGTGGTGTTAATACGTAAGTACCGGAGTAAGTTAATGGGCTGTGGTGGGCAAGGATAATTGGAGCCCCTAACATACTTATCTCCTAAACGGTTTCAGAAACTCACCTCCCCTCAAAAGAAGCCAACCGCCTCAGGCCGGCCTTCGTCGTCGTTAAGGGAAAATTTCTAGACCGCCCCGGACCGCCTCTTTCGGTATGAGAGGGTTAAGAAAACAGCAAGAGGATAGAATCCATACCTTCTTCCTCCATTTCCTTATTCCTCAGCCACGGCACGCCTTAACGGACGAGACTATTGGTAGGTTCAGATTTATGCAGCTGCTTTACCGCTCAACTATTAAGATTTACTTCCTGAAACTCTTACTGTACGTGAAATAGCTGGAATTATTGCAAATGAGGAAAGAGATGAACAGATATCCACATGGGCGATCGAAAGAGATTACAGATTTTATCAGTAAGTGACTTGAAAAGGAGGAGGCAACCTGTTTCTCTGCCCGAGTTCTAGTTTTAAAACGGTAAGTTGAGATTCATCCACTCATAATTTATAGATTGAATTCCATACCTCTAACTTTAGTTAAATGTACGTGATTGATTTTATAATCATTAATTTGTAATATGTATTTTAATATTCTGTTCCCGTGTACAGAAAAAATCTTAAGGATTCAAGATTTATTTAATATATTTAATCAACCAGGCATCAATACCAAGTATTTGAAATAGCTTAAAAAATCACTCAACAACTTAATTCCCTAAATAGATATTTTATACATGATATATTCGATGATTATTGATTTGTATACATTAGTCAGCTGCAATTGAAAATTATACCCCTCAGTACAGAACAATTTAGGATCAAACACTTAATATCTTTACTCAAACATACATCAATAACAAGTATTTGAAAGGGCTCAAATACCACTCAAATCTTAATGCTCCAAATAGATACTTTTTACATGATTTGATTTGATTATGATTGATTTCTATTTACTCGTGATTTGCATTTCAGAGGTATATTCTTCACTACAAAATAACACCTTAAGTCCAAACATTTTTTAATATCTATATTCAAATATGCATAATACAAAGGTCTTTAAATGGTTTAAGAAACACTCAACAATTTAATGCCCGAAACAGATATTTTTTACACCACCACTGGGAGAGATAATCTTCGAAAAATTATTTTAACGATTCAAAAATTGATTATTTGTATCTTTAAAATGCGATAAATTGTTTTAAAATGTAATCTTTCTTCAGAAGCAAACTATTTCTACTAAACTTGCACCACTCTGGCGCAAATCACAATATTCTGTTCTTATCATTCCCGTAAGAATAGTTTTAAAAAATATTTCTTTAGACTTCCACAGCTCAACTGTTTACTTCTCTAACAATACATATCTTCGATTACAGAACTTTTTTCTTCAACTGCTGCTATTCGGTAGGGAGAAAGGCTTTGAAAAATCCTCAGGGTAAATCCATTTCAAAGAACTAGGAATACAAGAGAATCAATTTTTAATGGGTTGAAAACGTTACAGGGGGTTTTAGTTTCTTTATCAGGCTTTTTCTTTCCACTCAAGAAATTAATTATAAAGCGTTCATGTTACATTTATTCCCTTTCTTAGTCTAGTAAATTTCATTTGATGAATTAAATTCTCCTTTCCTAAAAAGTATTCTTTTTCTAAAAGTGGATTTTTTTTCTACCATACGTATGTAATTTAACTTTATTTTCTTGTGTAATTTTAATGAGATGCATTTAACTAAAGTGACAGGCAGTTCTCGATTCGAATAAAAAATGTTAAATTCTATCCAAAAAATAGCGTTCTTTATTTCAGTAAGTACCTGGAAGTACTTGAAATCGCGTGAAGTAAAAAATTAGTTTTTCTTCCTACAGTGAATCTTTTAAAATTAGAAATATTATTTTTCTTCCAGTTTGCATCGCAATCGATTATTTTTTCAAGAACATCAGCGAAAAAAATCTAAATAAATTTATTTATTTCATATCAAGTATTTCTAATAATACAGATATAAGAAAAGCTTTGAAGAAATCGTATTAAAGATTTCTTGAAATAATATTTTTAAAAAACTGTGAACGAAGCTTACATTTTCGTAACTTTTTTTCTATTCCTTTAACAAAACTGTAATTATTGAATCAGCTACGACATTTAAAGAAGTATTCAACAATTACAATATATTTAGAGAGAACTATGTATAAAATATCATTCGGAAAATAATTTTATAACATGAATTTCATGACAAAGACTTTAATCTGAATAACGATAATATCGGTAGGGGAGAGTGTTCTACCTCTGACCGATTTTGAGGATTAATTTTTTATTGGCTTCATTCGTAAGCTTACTTTTTTGTTGTGAATGCTGACCTTTAGTCTATTTAGTTTTGCATTTTGATATATATTTTTTTAAAAAAACCAAAATTTCCAATTTTAACATTTTTAACTATTTTTTAAATCTTATACTGTGGCCAACGGCACAAGATATTGTTGTATCCCTGACGACGGGTGTTTAAGCTTTTGCCTTGAGTTTTCAAAATGATTTTCCTAATAAAATATATTCAATTTGCTACTATGAACATCTTTACTCAACTTTATGGTTTGAAAAGTAATCCATTATTTTCAGGAAGCTTTTTCTTAGCCTTTTTTGCTAAAGCAGCAGAATTTCTTTTGAGCACATTTCCTTGTCTTTTTTAGTTTGGGGGCCATCGCTTGAATTTAAAGCATGTAAAGCTAGTTTTTCAGAACTGTCTATTATAATCTTTGAATTACCTTTTAGCCTGTCTTTACTTGTTCCTTTTCTTTCCTGAGCCTTAGGGAAGGGCCTCACATTTCCAGGTGATGATCTGGGAAAATCATTTTGGATCAAGTTATCAATATTTTCCACCATACAGGAAGCAATGTAACTCTTACCTGGTCAGAGGACAACAAAGTGGAGTTTTACATTTAACCTTCTCATATCGAGAGAGCCAGTCTCAGGTGGTGTAAAAATTTCCTCTTAGCAGCGACGAAGGCCGGCTTGAGGCGGTTGGCTTCTTTTGAGGGGGAGGTGAGGTTCTGAAATCACTTCGGAGATAAGCGTGTTAAGAGGTTCCAATTATCCGTGCCAACCGCAGCCCGTTTTCGAGCGCCTTAAGCGAAAGTTATAGCAGGACGGGGTGTTGTGGGATAAATGACCACCCATGTTGGGAGAGTCCAATCCATGTAACATCCTCCCAAAAAGGTCCGGTTTTAAAGAGGCTAGAAGAAAAAAGTCGCCTCGGAATTAAAGAGTTAAACCTCTATAACTCGTTTTTGGTGAGGAATAGACAAACCAGAGTTTGCCCAAAATAAGATTATTAGTCTGCCTATAGGGTGCATACAATAATATCTTTTATTATTAGTATTAGAAAACTTTATGGGGCAAGAAATAAAGTTTGTGATACTTACTTTTTAGTGAGGAAATCAGACAAATATTTTTATTAAACACAAAATGCATCTCTTTCAAACAATAACAACCTAAACCAAGCACTTGGTGGATGATCTTTGTACTAAACACACCCACAATTCCAAATTTTGTCACAAGTTACCAGCACAGACTGAGGTGTTCGGATGTAAATTCAGTGAAAGGAACAACAATCTCCCCTAATCGCTTTTAAGCTGACTGGAGCCATGCACTATAATCTGTGTTGCCTGGATTGAATGATCAGATCGGAGGATTCTCAATCTAACCTTAATTGCAAGTGTTTTGAGTCCTAAATACTTTAAACACATCCGTTAACTAAACAATAACATGGCATCGACAACATTTACTGTTGGACACCATGAAAAATTATACTGTTTAGGTAAAAGTCTACCGTAAACTTGGATTACTTCATCCTAATCCTGTTTTAAAGCGCCATTATGCTCTGCCGGATCCAGGACATTGAAGATCCAACAAATCTTGAAAAAGCAAATTAAAAGTTTTCACAAGATGTTTTGGATAATATTTATCAAATTGCATCGAAATGTCATCCTTATATTCATCAAAAGTGAAACCAATTTTCACCTAAAAAAGAGGTGGATATAAAAGTAAAATTAACTTCAAATTATCTGATGTAAGAGTAGGAACAGAAAGAGGACGAAACCTTCCAACAATGGGGAAGTTCAGCCTTTTTTAAAAACGCGTGAAAGCAATCCGTATTTATGGAAAAATCATTCTAATTTCAAATATGCAAGTGAAATTTTACATAAAAATTTATTTATTTAAATATTGAGGGTGAAAGATGCACTGAAATAGCAGAAATGCTGATGCAATCCGAAACGCATTCTCATTGATCGAGTAAATTTTGACGTCACGAATGCCTTCCTTCGCATATTTCTCTTTAGCTACTTTTATGCCATATTTTGATTCAAGGCGTTTGTACTAGCTTACATTTTAGAAGCGAAGTTTTTGACTTTTCTACTATTCAACGTTTAATTTCATAATGAATATTGGTTTTGTACATGGTAAATCTGATAATTTGCCAAGGATTGATTCTATAATGATGGCAAAGAAACGGGACACAAAACGCCGGCTCGTATATTATCTCATAAGAAAAACTGTTCGTACATTCCCTTGAATGCATTCAGTAACCGGAAAGAAGCTCTATACTATACAACAATAGACTTCGCCTTAGGAAACACAAGTAGATTTTCAATAGCATCAGTCAGCAATAAATTGAAGAGGGGGCCCTCGGATATTCCCAAAAGACGCTGCGATTTCTGTCACGCAAGAAAGAATGAAAAGCTAAGAAACTGATTTTGCATGATGTATGAAATTTCGTATTCCTACAAAAAAACACCTAATCAAAACAGAAAAAAACAGGAATATACTTATTTCAGAAGTTCCGCTCAAAATAAATTCATGTACGTCATTTTTTTAAAAAAATACACATGTACCTTTGAAAAATTAATTTTATTTTATATAGTTTTATATTACTCTGCTATAAAGAATATAAATTATTTCCTTCGTGCAAAGTATTAATTTTAAGATATTAGTTAATAGCAATTAATATAAAAAGTCCAGTTAAAATAACTTATATAAAGAAACTTATATATTTATAATAATATTCAAACACGACCGAATTCTACTAATCTAGGAATTTAAGGGCTAACATGTAAACTACAAACCCTAGATGTGCTGTCAGATAAATTTGTCTACCTTTTTTCAATTGTAATAATTGATAAATAAATTGACTTTTTGAAGATTGATTTTCATTTGAATAGAATCATTGAATCTAAACGATTAATTTTTCATAAAAAAATTCTGGGAATTATTTTCTTGAACTACAAATGAAAACGATTTTCACCATCAAAAAAGTCACGAATTTAAACTTAGATTTAAGATAATCTAATTAATTTTGAATAGTACTGTAATTTAAATCTATCTATCTATCTATATATATATATATATATATATATATATATAAATTAAAGGAATATTCATGTAAATAATATAATCAGTAAAATAACAAGAGCAATTTGTTTTAAAAATATTAAAGGAGTTAGGACAGCCTCTGTGCCGCCGCCTTTTAAAAGGTTAAAATATAAATTCAATGTAATCAAATAGAAGGGAAAACTAATTAAATTTGACTACTTGCTTTAAAATTGATCATTAAAATCTCACCTGATGCTTATAATCAAAACAAAGCGGATATCGAGTTGAAGGCTTATTTTTACTCTGCTTCGAGATATACAATTTTAATGGATATAATATAGATAAATTACCTATCGGGTGGCGTTATAGTTGTATTAACACATTTAGGAACAATACAATACTTGTATCTTTCCGACATTATTTTATCTGATGCGGTAGTCGGAAAATATAGAAAAAACGAATATTTCTATAGTGAGCGAACTAGAGCTCTCCCCTGTTTTGGCATATGTGACGTCAGACCCTCTTCGAGCCAAAATGGATCGTTTTCCCGCGTCATCTGACAGACGAGCTTTGATTGAAAATTTAAAAAAAAACTGCCAAGATTTTTTTTTAATGTTGTTGATCAATTTGAAGCATTTTCAATAGATTCTCAAAATAAAAAAATGCTAAACTTACCCATTGACCAAATGGCAGCCATTTTTGAATCAATTTATGCATAGATGACTTCAAAACCGCATATTGTTTAAAGCAGGGAGAATGGCGAAATGCAGATATTACCCTTGCCAATTCATTTTGTGATTCCTTGATTTATTTAATTATATTTCCTTATAGCACCCGTGGTTGGGAAAGTGGACTTTTTGTGTTCTTCAAATAAATGTATGCTCAATAGTACTGAACAGTATTACTCAACTTCAGTTCGACTATTATCACTTGGCGATTGATGAAGACCTCAGCATTTGTCATGCAAGTAGCAAAACTTTTTTAACAATGTTTTGTTGTCGCTCTCTTAAAAACGAAAAAGTACCGTTTAAACTTTAAAGATCTGCAACGGTTTTTTCTCAACAATATATTTTCATTCATCGGGTCAGTCTATTTATTAAAATGAGCAGACACCCTTTTGGAAAAATCGAATAAAATAAACAAAAATAAATTTCATTTTTTTCATCCGCTATATCTTTTTATTGGTCGTTTTCTATTCAAAAAATTGACCAACATTACATTTTTCTGGCTATTTTATATTTTATTTCGAAAAATTGTCAATAAGAACTAATTATTAATAATATTTGAAGAAGGAATTTATATTGTTGCATAAAAAATATGATACCATATTCTTACCCATTTAAAGCCTTACTGTTTAAAAAAAATTTCTATCGTCCTTTCGGGAAGAAATAAATGGTTTTAAAAGCTAACGACTTTTCAGTATCACGTAGAATGAAAAATATTCCAAGACAAAAGTAAACGAAATCTGTGTTGACATACAACAAACGTTATCTCAAATGTAAAATGGATAGTCTTCGTTCAGTTGTTCTATTTCAAACAAAACATAACAGTACTAATAATTTCTAAATATTTTCTATAAATAGGAAATTTCTGAAAAAATAAATGTTTTCTCATTAAAATCGTTATTATGAAATAATTAGAACGAAATGCTCGATGATATTCAAATATTAATATAACATCAAAGGCATGCTTTACTAGTGGAGTTCTTTGGAAATAAATACAGTTTTCGTCTTTTCATTACAAAATAATTAAATCAAAGCAGCTAAAATCATTTTACATGAAATACTGCTAACATCCTGAACTATATTCTAATTAATAAAAGAAATATTTTCAATAAAAAGAAGTAAAAATTAGCAACAAGCAGCTGTCTCTAATTTTAGTATTGTTCATTCTGCATATGCAAATATACACTTTCTTCTTCTGAAATATTTTCTGGAAACTATTTTTCAGAATCCTTTTTTAATTTAGTTGCTAATTAATATATAATGAGAAAATGCATGTTATTTCTAAAATTTTCATTATTTAAATATTTGATTAGATATTCTTTAATGTATTATTTTTATTATTATAATACTGCTACGATTCATTATTCTATTTTTTTTATTTCTAATTAAATCTATTTATGTTTCCTGTTTCGAACTCAGCATTAGTTTGTATTTCGCCAAACATGTGGATTCCAAGATGTTTCTTAAGTAAATCTTTCACGAATATTGTTAAAATTGATTACAAATCTCATGTATTACTCTTATTTATTTTCACTCGCAAATTAAATGAAAATAATCACATTTGATCCTCTTTTAGTTCATAATAATAAATATGATTTAAAAACAAATATGATTCAACGAAAATAAGAATATTTATCACAACAAAAAATTACTGGACATGCTTCTTATTTTAATTTGATAAAAATCTCCAAGATTTACAATAAATATTTCTTATTTTAAAGAAACCTTTCCAATTTCGTAAAAAATATGGAGATAAAAATCTCTAACAGTTTTGAAACTTATTAACTTTCAAAACGATTTCTTTTTGAATAATTTCCATAATTTACTGCTTAAATTTTCCATGACCACAAAACTGTATACATTTCTATATATTCATACTTTCCTGTGTGCTTCCGCAGTTTGGCACGTTTTGTGTTCAGCTTCCTTCTGAATCAAGAATACATTTTGAGCCTCCTGTTGTTCACCGATTAAAAAAAAAATTGACATATTTGTAAAATTTTGTTGGCAAAACTACATACGAAATTTCATTTTTCTAGCCAGTTGCGATTTGATTTACCGTATTCGTATAAGCGTATTTGTACAAGGACAGAGGTCGCCAGTTGAACAATGTAGCTCAAAACAGCAGGCAAATTTATAAATGCGATTATAAAACCATATGCTAAATTTCAACAATCTAGATCGTTGCGGTGACCGCCTACGTTCGGAACAAAATTTTTTTTAAATTATATATTTTAATATTTTTTGTTTTTTTATACGCCTTATCAATTATAAACACAAAAAAACCCTAAAACGTTTCTTATAAATAAAATATTTTTTGAGAAACATGGGAATTTTTATTAAATTTTACTGAAATTTAACCAACACGGTTAACACTCTACACCAAATTGTAATGCATAAATTCTAATTTTCTTTGGATACAAGTTATAGATGACAGTGATCTATGAAATTAACAAAAATGTAAGAAAAATTGAAGTACAAGTAAATTAGGGATAAAAATATGTGCAAATATGCATTTTTCCATTAAATCACAACTTAATTTTTCTAAAAACACCTGTAAATTAAAAAGTATTTCACGAACAACGAATATTTTAGTTCGCTTCATTGCTTATACCATTTTAAACATGTGCTGAAAATGTCAAGTGAATATCTTTATTAGATTTAGAGATATCATGTTAACGGTGGGGAAATTTCAAGAAGAAAAAAGTTCTGAGAAAACTGCAGTTAAAGATTTCCTTCCGGTTGGTTTATTTTAAAATCGTTAAAACTTTTTTAATTCCCTTAGAAACAAAATGTAAACGTGTTTGGTAAGACGACAGTCTAGACTACAAGAAAAAGTCAAAAAATAATTTTTGCCAAACTGGTCGTAAATCAGTGTTTTCAACGTAGGCGATCAACTTATAATCGTCTTTAAAAATATGCTGTCGGAGAGAAAGGCTACGTTCTTTTCGACGGATTTCATCCAAAGTTCGACAGATATATACAGGGTGTACTTAAATGAAGTGACACATTTCAAAAATTAATAAGAAGAAAACCAAAAATGTTGGAACTACGAATTTTTGTTAATGAGACACCATCTCAAAAAGTTGTTTTTTCAGATAGGTAACATGCCATTTCGGTGGTATAGGGGGTCTTAAATTATTGAAAATCAAAAATTTGTTCAGAACCATTATCTGAGAAAATATCAAAACTGGAAAAAAATAAAAACAGGTATTTTTAGGGAATGTTACGCTCTTTAATTTGTTAATTCACATATAGTGTGAAAACAGAAGAATTTTCGTGATATTCAGAAAGAAACTAAAAGAAGAAACCAGAAAACAAACATCGGCTTCTGCTGATCGGTAGCCATTGCATTGGCTACTGATCAGCATGATTCCGTACGCTTGCGTACGGAATTTTCTCGCTGTAACAAATTTAGAACGGAGTAACGCCGCTTTACCTATCTGAGAAAAAACTTTGTGAAATGCGCTCTTATTTAAAAAAACCGTAGTTCCAACATTTTTAGTTTTTTTATTAATTTTCGAAATGTGTCACTTCATTTGTGTGCACCCTGTATAATCGGCGTAAAAACCACATACCAAATTTCATTTATATAGCATGTTCCATTTTTGAGCTACCGTATCCACAGAGAGACAGACCTACTCAGATAAAGACGCTTAGTTCCATTTTTTACTCTCTCTGAGATTCGGGTGAGACTGAAATGAAGATATTCTTTAGAGTCTTGAAGTTGAATTTTTGACAATTAGAATATTTTTCATTTGTAAACTGAGTATAATAGAAAGTGAAAAGGCAGAAAATGACCTAATTATAGGAAAATTATTGTATGAAAAAAACCATAAGTAATCCCTCCACATGCAAAGCAGTAGCATCCGGGGCAAACTGAATCATCAGGCCGCCGCGAATAGCAAATTCGGGTTCTGAGGCCCACGCACAATAACCCTCATTAAGCGCAGCACATGATATAAACACACCTAAGATAGAATCGGCGACCAGTCATCGGCGATGTGCCGAAAACGAGCAGTACCAACATTATTGTAGTATCCGATGAAGAGAGAACCTGCATACCTAATCGGCAACTCCTCATTTCCTTATGTGAGGTGCCCTCGGGAGGGTTGTAAGAACAAGACTGTGAAATTTCACTAATTAAATAAAAATGAACATTTCTCAATACGAAATCATTTTAGTTCACAAATATTTAAGACATCCAGTAAAAAAATGCTACATTTTTATATCTAAATAATCCCACAAAAAAGCATAATGAAATGAACATATTGTGGCCTTAAAAGTTTTAAATCACAGGCTTCGGTAGCGAAATTCGAGTATATACAATCCTCTGGAGCTCTGATTTTTGTTCTTTCTACTGTTCCCCTTCTTCCCTTTCCTCGGAACATTGAATATATTTGGATTTAGCAACTAATCTGAAATCAATAGAAGCTTTCTACAGCCTCACTCATTAAGCGAAAGATAGCGCTCCCGCTTTTATTTCTGTCGGCAAATGGGAAGTGGTGATGCGATGTTTCTTTAAAAATAAAAGATCAGCTTGCAGTGGTAGCCTAATAGGTGTTTTTATGCAGTGATCAGTGGATGCGGAAAAATGTTGAAAAGTACACTCTTAGATAAACTAAGGTAATATGTTGAAAGTTCTTAATACTTCCTATTTTTGCTTTCTCGTATACGAAGTCTACAAAAAGAAAAAAGAGTAATCAACAAAAAATTTCACCTCTAGATTTCTTCGAATCTCCGAATTTCAGACGACTTTGGATTCGTAGAAGTCAATTTTGGAATAATACCTGTCACACTGTGAACAGGATAACCCAATAAAATAAACAGATGAAGTTTGTTGGGCAATCCTGACAACAAAATTGTATATTTCTCTAAACTTTTGGCAGAAATCCCTCATCGGCAATATGTCATTCCGCACACATGTGAAGAATATAACTCAAACCCTCAACAAACTCCATAGATGAAATTTTACTTATAGTTTTATCACGAGAATAATAGATGCATGTCGAATTTTGGACCAAAAAGATCAATTGTCGGTCTCTCCATGCATGCGTATGTGAACGCAGGAATTCAAGAGGAATTTTAGTATGTTATCTTTACACCAACATTGTAGATCTGTGTCTATTTTTCGATTAAATTCATCAAAGTGTAGACTGTCCGTCTGTCTGCTCGTGTGTATACAAACAGGGAAAAAACCAAGCAAGCTAGGTAAATGAAACTTGATATTTGGTCTTCCCATCAAAACTGTAAGTTTCTTATCCTATCAGTTGGCGAGAAGAAGTCTAAAATGCATACACTCAATTTCCTCCATTATTCGAGTAAACTAAACACAAATGTGCCATATTATATGAGTATATGGAAAAGGCGGGCTAGAATTCTCTTCTGGTTATTTTCTTTCTTATCCTGTCGGTCTGCGAGAAGAAGTTCAAAATACATACACTCAATTCTCTTCATTATTCGAGTAAACGAAACACAAAACGTGCCGTATTATATGAGTATATGGAAAAGGCGGGCTAGAATTCTCTTCGGGTTATTTTCTTTCTGATCCTATCGGTCGACGAGAAGAAGTTCAAAATACATACACTCAATTCTCTTCATCATTAGAGTAAACGAAACACA
>BGPR01013902.1:0-38738 GCA_013235015.1 Araneus ventricosus | reverse complement strand
ATTTATCTTTCGTTCTGTACAAAAGCCACTTATCTTGAGAAATTGCCTCGAAAACTGCCATAACTTCTTTCAATAGATAAAGAAACCAATAGATACAGCGATTTACGATCGAAATTTTGAAATGCTTGAGGTTGATTATGCCAATATATATTTCTTTTTTTATTCGGTTTCTGCGACATGGAATGCTGTATATGATATTCTCTTGTTATGAATTGTAATTTTGATCTATTTCTAGAGCTTTATTCTTTGTAATTAAATTTTCTTCCTAAGTTAAGTACAGATACTTCCTTCCTACAATAAAAATATCACAATAATTTTAGCTTTCAATAGCATTTGGATTTCATATCATGAACAGAGAAAATTTTTCCAAGCGTTTTGCAAAATAGTGAAGGAAGCTCCTTTTCATTCAAGTATGGCTGATTAGTCTAAATAATCTTGATATCTTCTATTTCTGACCTTAATTAATTATAAGTCAATTGTACCATGTTTAAAATTAATAAGGCCCTAAATATCTCAAGTGTTCTTGCAATTATACCAGGATAGTAGATCAACTTTTCATTTATTGCAACTTATACGAGTCCAATATGTAATGAAGTGTAATGTGTGATATGAAGTGTAATGTTTGGCGTAACTTGAAAATTAATAAAAATCAAGTAAAGAAAAGAAAAAAATAATCTTATAAGTTATTTTTGGAATCAGGATCTGTTAGTATGGGGGCCATTTTTACCTCGAGTGCTAAGAAAAAATAATATATCATTTCAGCCATCTGAAAAAGATTTTATGATTAGATAAAACTATACTGAAATTGTAATTAAAAGATTGCTTAATAAATATAATTTTATGAAAAATGATGGAAATATATAATATTTAATATTGTCTTATGTCTCAATGAAGTGTGTCGAGATATTACAGGGTAATACTAAAATCATGGGGCAGACATTAACCCTTTTAGGACGACTGTCAAGCGGGTCTTCCACATTCTCGTAGCGTTAGACGTGCGGCCGTCATCAAAGGAATAAGGGCAGGCCAGATTTACAAAAACAAGTCCTTTTCTAAAATAGAACATGGGCTTCTAAATGAAAATGGTGTCACTAAAGGAGGTCCTTGGCCCACGAATTTAGGGCAAATTGTTTAACACATAGTAATTTCTTTATTGTCATGAATTTATTCGCCAAAAGTTTTTTGTATGACATATATTATTACGTCAGTAGTATTGTTAATTTTCTCCATCACAATTGATAGAAAATATGATTTATTTTTTTGATTTAATAAGTACATTTTATTCTAAAGAAATAAATTATTTGCGTTTTATATTCTATCTTAACGCGAGGACGATGACCCATTATATGACCCAAGCCTCGGCATAATCAGATTCCTAGAAAAATAGCCATCTGTTCATTTCTTTCTTACCAGTAGCTGAGTTAGTCACCCTCCTCTGCCTTTTCTGAGTATTTAGAAAGTATTTCTGGATTTTGTCGTCCCTTAATACACGTTTTGTCAGTTACTGGTGTTGTGGAATGACCCCGCGAGTCTTTCCGTTTGTTCCACAGACCAGTTATTTCACGCGTCTGATAACGTTAATTTGTTGCTGTCCTTTCCGAATCGAAGTTTTTACTTACTGTTCACAATGCCGATTTCATACGAAAAAGAAATGGAGCGCTTACGTAAACTTCTTGCTGAAATTGAAAATGATGAAGATTCTTATTTTGACAATGGACCAGAGGATATTTTAGAAAAGACATTTTCAGATCATGAAAGTTTTAGCGAACGTGATACGGAATCGGAAGAGGACGGATATTTTAGAAATGAAGAAGTGAATAACTCGAAATGGTTTACATCAAATGAGAGCGTGCAGAGGACGAAAACAAATGTTAAGCAATATTCGTACTCGTCATAATATTGTGTCGCTCGTACCTGGAACAAAAGGGCCAGCGAAAGATGCGACAAGTCCTGAGAAGAGTTGGGAGTTATTCATCGACGATAACTTGATACAGTTAATTGTAGAGTACACAAATATATTTATCGAGAAATCCGCACTAAGGTTTTCAGGTGAAAGAGATGCACGGAAAAAGTTCCCTCTAGAAATCCGTCTTTTATAAGTAGATAATAATGGAGTAGATTTTATTTGTGTTAAGCACTGTATTCCTAATGTCTAAAAGTCAAAAGAGTTATTTTTCCAACTAAAAATATAATGTTTTTAACAGCGCAGGGTTGAATTTCAGTCTGGGGTCATTCTATGAGGCACGCGTTCTCGTTGGTTAATAAATCGCGTGAATATAAATCGCGTGTTTAAAATATAACGATAGTGCTGATAGTCTTGCTAAAGAAGGTACTACCATGCCTCAGGCCAATGTAGAACCCTTGACCTACCTTGAGTTATACTCAAGCAGAAAGGCCTTTGTTAACATTGCTTGGAGGCATCCACCTCCATGGTATCGTAGTGAAAGCCCCTGTGCTACTATACATTTTAAGGGATAGGAAAGACCAAACAGCTTTGATTCGCTTATCTTCCGGTCACTTAAGAACCCCCAGATTCTCTCGTGGTGATAAGAAGTTCAATATCTGCTCAAAGTGCAACATGATTGAGGACACTCCTCAACATCTACTTGACTGTGTTGGTGTATGATGACCTCCTTAAGCGACCGGATTTCGTGTTGGAGGTGATTAAGGCTAACGACCTCATGGATCTGATCTGATTCAGATCAGAAGGATTAGAAAGAAGAAGAAAAAATCGGGTTCTCTCTGGTTAATAAATCGAAGGATTATTTATGAACCCGAGTAATGTGTGTGTATCTTTTTGTCAATCTAAATTTAAATATTAAATTTCCTTGATACCCCGTATTACCATCATCTTTGTCAGAATAGCGAGAAGATTTGAAATTTTTTTCACATCATAAAATTAAAGTTCACAATCAAATGAAATTGACGTCTGATTTGCTGCTTCGAAATTCATTTTAATATTATTCCTAGAAATATTAAATTTTTCTTTTGAAATTCAAAATTCAAATCAGATATTCTGATCATTTATATTATTTCCATCTCCCATTTACAGTAAGACATTATTATCAGATATTTTATTATGTGTTTTAAATTTGCTCTCTGATATTTAATCTGAATTATCAATCCGCACTTTGAGGATGTGTTGAAAAATATTTCAACAATTTTCCCTTAGGATTTTGTTTCCATAGTTGATTGTCAAGGATAGACAACCAAGCGATAGTTCACAAGAAAATTTTAATTTGTAATGTCGGCAGAATCGTAAAGAACTTTTACATTTTTCTTGGTCCTTAAAAAATTGAGACCGTTCCCATTTTAGCTAAGAGATGGAAATTTTAACAAAGCTAATTTAAGTTGAATATTATTAAACCGTGATTATAAACTAAGGTTTAGGAATTTAACATACGATTCTCATTTCTTCTGTGTTTTATCATTTAGTCTATCATATTGTTACAAAGCTATAAAGTCATTTCCCTGAGATGCTAGACTTGGCGATATATTTGGAGACAAACTTGGCGACTTGGCTATATATCTGGCGACCTTGGCAATAAATTTGGCGATCTTGGCGATAAATTTGGCGACCATTTTGGTGACTTGGCGACAAAGTTGGCGACTTTGGCGACAAAGGGAATTTTCTAGAAGGACCTCAAACTTTCCACCTATTTCTACTGGTTTCATGAACTTTCTAGAGATTACGTCACTTCCTATATAATGAAGTCACTTCCTGTTGAAAAGTATAAAGGTAAGCTCTCAAGCCAAGAAGAGTCAGTTGGATTTTGATCAGCAAGCAAGCTGGTGAGCTGATAAGAAACCTTTGAGCGCTGTATTGAGATTTAAAGATAATCTCTGTTGTGAATTCTTACTAGTGCTGTGTAATACTTGTGCTACGTTTCTTTTCCTAGAATATTTGTAAAATAAAGAGTTTTTTTAAGTCCTGCTTATTGGATTGCATCCACGTACACCCACAAGACAATTTTGTCACAATATCATCCTGAACTTCGGGCGGTGAACCCATGTTGGACCGTTCGTAACAATATTAGAGTCGTGGAAAATTTCTTAGAAAAATTATCAATTCATGTTCAAGTCTTGTTCAAAATCACAGAGTAATTAAATAAAATAAAATTATTTTTATTTTGTGAAGAAATGATATCAGTATACTATTGAATTTCTAAAATACAAAATTTTTCTTCTTATAAATGCTATGTGTAATCTATGTGTTTTACAAAGTTCTGCAGGCAAAGGGAAAAAATGGGTGTTGCTGCTGATGAAACATTACAAAAGACCATTGCGATGCAATCTGCTTATACGACTGGCAAATAAATTTAATTATATTAACATCCCATTCTGTAGCTATATACGGATTACTTTGGGACTGATCTCGTAATGTTCATCCCTTGTCAAATGAAAACGACATATGAGCAGGCAATCGAATCTCCAAATTCCACACTATGCCAGCATGAGTGCAAATAGCCCCTGAAGCCAGATTTAATGAACAACATGTTTATATAGACGAGGGGATGGATCTTCTGTCGAATTGTACCTCTAGCTTCGATCATCCGATTCCGAATCCGATACTTTACTCCTAGTCATGTACACAAGGCGCAGTAAATTTTAAGATTGGTGTACCACGCCATTTTAAGGCTACACAGTGCCCTTTTTCAAAAATTATTTTGGAGACAGTATTATTAAAAGAAATTGTTGACTTTTTTCAGATTATATTATTAAATAGAATCTGGTTCTAAAAAGTTATTTTAGCAAGAAATATTATTTTAAAATTTAAAAAAATTGACATTTTTGAAGTTTGTTAAATTCTTGTAAAATATTAATTTTTAATTTTTTTAGTTATTTGAACTGATATTTTTCTTACATTGTTGTGAGCAAATGTTATCATGGTATTGATGATCTGACTCATTTTTAATATTTAATAATTCTATTTGTGAAAAACCCTGAAAAAAATGTGAAAATTCTAAAAGTATTAAATTTGATATTTAAAAATACAGCTAGAACTCTAAGGCCTAAATCCATGCTAATTCTTATTTTGCATATATATCAAAATATCTACAAAACATTTCAAGACTCTATCGTGAACAGAAAAAGTCTTAGGGAATAGAAAACACTTGCATCACCAAAAATAAGTCTGAGGAAATTGCATTTAAAGTAATTAAAGGCATAAAACCAAAACTAATAATGCTTGGAGAGCGATAATTTTTTAATATGTTATTTCCCAACTTATAAAATGCTTTTTTAAAACTATTTTAACTCTATAATGATGGAATATAATTTTTCTTATTTAAAATATTATGCCATTAGTCTTTGAGCTCTTCAAAACATTACGTCTTTTCGGTTGTGGCATTTTCTCAACAGAAAAGTAAATAAAAACAATAATATTATACTTGAAAACTTCTGAATAAAAACACTCTGTGTAAAAATTAATCATGGTCATGAAAAAGTGAATTTATGAATATTAGTATTATTAGTGTTTTTATGAATATTAGTTAGGTAGTAATGAGAGCACAAAAATTACGCAGTGTAAATACAAATAGAATCGATTTGATTAATGATCGTTGAAGTTGTAATAATCATTTCACTTAAGGAATTGATTTATTCAAAAAATATTTTTAATTTATTAATCTTAAGAATGGGAAAATGCTTCAAAATGAAGACGATACTAAACACGCACCCTCAACCGTCAAATTTTGGGACTCACAACTCTCAGAAAACTTCAAATATCTTTAAAACTATTTGGATATCAGATCTAGAATTTGGAGTCAAGCTTCCCAATCGTATGGACCAGCGAAAGATGTAAGAAAATGTTTCGAAATTTTTGTCATTTTTAGGGCACTGTGAAGCCTTAAACTTTCTGTGCATATATTATCTTACATCCTTGGCTCTTTTCAGCGACTAGTGACATTTTTAACACAAATTAAACTGGGCCGTCGTAATACGCAGCGTCCACATCCTATATCACCATAATCCACATCCTATCATTAGAAATCCAATACGTTACTTTAGTTATTCTTTTTCTAGTGTAGTATTCTTTTTAGGTAGTCTTACATACATTACAGTGTAGATTTATATGAAAGAAAATTTTGCCGACATTTATATGATATTTTAATCTAAATGATGGGAAGCATAATTCTTCTTGAATTATTTGTTTTGAACGGTACTTTAACTCTATCGATACGGAAAGGTACGAAACGTCCTTTCAAGCAAAAGACGGAGGCCGTCCGAAACGTCCGGAAATGACTGTGAAATTTCCACCCCCTTTCGTTAAGTGTGATTGATTTCACACCCGCGTCTTACGCTTTCTTTCTTACTGTTACTCCTCCAGATGGCTTAGGGAAAAAAGGGGGGTTGTCTTAGAATTCTGACAGTGCCAGCTGTCAATGTGATTTTTGAGGGGGGAAGTCAATTTCCCTTACCTTTCAAAGAAGAATTCGAGCGTTCCCGTATTTTCAGGTCCCACTATTCTAATGGTCTTAGGAATCAGAACGTAAAAATGCAATAGCAGCAAACATTCTGGAAGTGCATATAAATATGGAGCCTAGATACCATTGCATTTATTTTCGCCGTCTCCATTTTAACGATATGTAGTCACGTAGATTTTAGTATATATATTCTAATGGTCTTAGGAATCAGAGCGTTAAAATCTAATAGCAACAAAAATTTTGGAAGTGCATATAAATATGGAGACTAGAAACCACTGCATTCAATTTCGTCGTCTCCATTTTAGTGATATGCAGTATTTTCAGTTACAAACATAGTTAACGAAGGAATGAAATACACTCTAACAGTGTTTTGCGTTTTGACAGACAATGATTAACCGTAACTCAGGTATAGCTCTTACCTGACATTTTCATTATTCAAACCGTATTCAATTCATGAAGGCAAACGCGAATTTTAGTTCAAATAATACATGAGCAAACTTCATTAAATGAATTTCACTAACTATTACCTTCATGCGCCTATTATCTTCACTAACCCGAACGAATATGCAACACAAAATTCGCCGCAATTATCACGAATACGTTCCAAAATGAATAGGATTCAATATTTTGTGTATGAGTTCAGCGTTTTCATTAACAGAGAGTGACTGAAATAATCTTCTGAAATATCTTCATAAAGTCTAATTATACAGGGTCGTTATCATTAAAATCCGCCTATTCAGAAGACTCTAGAGTGTGTTCTAGTTCTCCAAATGAAGCAAAATTTCAGTAGTTCAAGTGATACGCTCTTTGAAATGCCAAAGAAAAAGAAAAAGAGAAAAAAAAACTATTTGAAAAGTTAAAACATTTATGTCAATAGATGGGTCTCGATCAATATTTGAGGTTATTTTTGCATGTATTTTTATCATTAGTATTAAAGAAGATTGAATAGTTCCTTTGAGGGTTTTTCATATTGGAATTGCCGTCGAAATTCAGTTCGGAATGTAAAAATTTTTTTCGTTTAAAATATCGTTTTTACAGAAGAAAGTGCACTCACTCATACAATTTTTTCCTTGTTTTTATAATAAAGACAAGAAAAGATAGAATTTTTAACGAAAAAGAATGTGAAGTGATGCTTATTCTTGCATTAAAACGGTATTTTGGACACGGAAAACGGTCCCTGTAGGTATCCGTCTTTTATAAGTGGATAATAATGGAGTCGATTTTATTTGTGTTAAGCACTGTATTCTTAATGTCTGAAAGTCAGAAGAGTTATTTTTCCAACTAAAAATATAATGTTTTTAATAGCGCAGGGTTGCATTTCAGTCTGGTGTCATTCTATGAGGAGCGCGTTCTCTTTGGTTAATAAATCGCGTGTAAATTTAAAATATAATGATAGTGCTGATAGTCTTGGTAAAGAAGGTACTACCATGCCTCAGGCCAATGTAGAACCCTTGACCTACCTTGAGCTATACTCAAGAAGAAAGGCCTTTGTTAACATTTCTTGGAGGCATCCACCAGCTGATTCATGGTATCGTAGTGAAGGCCCCGGTGCTACTATACATTTTAAGGGAGAAAGGTAAGACCAAACAGCTTTGGCTCGCTTATCTTCCGGCCACTTAAAAACCCTCAGATTCTCTCGTGGTGATAATAAGTTCAATATCTGTACAAAGTGCAACACGATTGAGGACACTCCTCAACATCTACTTGACTGTGTTGGTGTATGATGACCTGCTTCAGCTACCGGATTTCGTGTAGGAGGTCATTAAGGCGAACGACCTCATGGATCTGATCTGATTCAGATCAGAAAGATTAGAAAGAAGAAGAAGAAATCGGGTTCTGTCTGGTTAATAAATCGAGGGATTATTTATGAACCCGATTAATGTGTGTGTATCCTTTTGTCATTTTTAATTTAAATATTAAATTTACTTGATAGGCGTCCATCCCCGTATTACCATCATCTTCATCAGAATGGCATGAAGATTTGAAATATTTCACATTATAAAATTAAAATTTGCAATCAAATGAAATTGGAGTCTGATTTGCTGCTTCGAAATTCATTTTAATATTATTCCTAGAAATATTTAATTTTTCTTTTGAAATTCAGAATTCAAATAAGATAATCAGATCATTTATATTATTTCCATCTCACATTTACATTAAAGCATTATTATCAGATATTTCATTACGTGTTTTAAATTCGTTCTCTATGATATTTAGTCTGAATCATCAATCCGCACTTTGAGGATATGTTGAGACATATTTCAACACTTTTCCCTTAGGATTTTGTTTCCATAGTTGATTGTCAAGGATACACAACCAAACGATAGTTCACAAGAAAATTTTAATTTGCATTGTCGGCAGAATCGTAAAGAACTTTTACATTTTTCTTGGTCCTTAAAAAATTAAGACCGTTTCCATTTTAGATATGAGATTGAAATTTCAACAAAGCTAGTTTAAGTTGAATTTTATTCAACCGTGATTATAAACTAAGGCTTAGAAATTTAACATACGATTCTCATTGCTTCCGCGTTTTATCATTTAGTCTATCATATCATCCTGAACTTCGGGTGGTCAACCCATGTAGGACCATTCAGGACAATATTAGAGTCGTGGAAAATTTCTTAGAAACATTTTCATTTCATGTTCTTTAATAGAAATAGTTGAAAAAAATTATCGGTACTAATCAAATTTTCTTCAAAATCACAGAGTAACTAAATCAAATTAAATTATTTTTCATTTGTGAAGAAGTGATATCAGTATACTATTTATTTTTCTAAAATACTAAATTTTGTATATTTATAAATGCTATGTGTAATCTATGTGTTTTACAAAGTCCTGCAGACAAAGGGAAAAAATGGGTGTTGGTGCTGATGAAACATTACAAAAGACAATTGCGACGCAATCTACTTATACGACTGGCAAATAAGTTTAATTATATTAACATCCCATTCTGTAGCTGTATACGGTTTATTTTGGGACTGATCTCGTAATGTTGATCCCAAGTCAGATGAAAACGACATCTGAGTAAGCAATCGAATCTCCATGAGTCCAAATGGCACCTGAAGCCATATTTTATGAGCAACATGTTTATGTATACGAGAGGATGGATCTTCGGTCGAATGGTACCTCTAGCTTCGATCATCCGATTTCCAATCCGATACTTTACACCCAGTCATGTACACAAGGCGCAGTAAATTTTAAGATTGGCGTACTACGCCATTTTAAGGCTACATAGTACCCTTTTTCAAAAATTAATTTGGAGACAATATTAATAAAAGAAATTGTTGACTTTTTTAGATTATATTATTAAATAGATTCTGGTTTTAAAAAGTCATTTCAGCAAGAACTATTAATTTAAAATTTAGAAATTGAAATTTATGAAATTTTTAAACTCTTAAAAAATATTTAATTTTTAATATTTTTAGTTATTTCAACTGATATTTTCTTGCATTGTTGTGAGCAAATGTTATCATGGTATTGATGATCTGACTCATTCTTAATTTTTAATAATTATATTTGTGAAAAACCCTTAATAAAATATGAAAATTCTAAAAGCATTACATCTGACATTTTAAAAAAAACAACTAGAACTCTCAGGCCTAAATCCATGCTAATTCTTATTTTGCATATATATCAAAATATCTACAAACATTTCATGACTCTATCTTCAACGAAAAAAGTCTTAGGGAATAGAAAACATCACCAAAAATAAGTCTGAGGAAATTGCATTTAAAGTATTTAAAGGCATAAAACCAAAACTAATAATGCTTGGAGAGCGCTAATTTTTTAATATGCTATTTCCCAACTTATAAAATGCTTTTAAACACTATTTTAACTCCACAATGATGGAATATAATTTTTCTTATTTAAAATATTATGTCATTAGTCTTCCAGCTCTTCAACACTTTACGTCTCTCAGCAACTTGAGAACGTTTCGGTTGTGGCATATTCTCAACAGAAAAGTAAATAAAAACAATAATATTATACTTCAAAACTTCTGAATAAAAAAACTCTGTGTAAGAATTAATAATGGTCATGAAAAAGTTATTTTTATGAATATTAGTTAGGTAGTAATGAGAACACAAACATTACGCAGAGTATATACAAATAGAATCGATTTGATTAGTAATCATTGAAGTTATAATAATCATTTCACTTAAGGAATTGATTTATTCAAAAAATATTTTTAATTTATTAATCTTAAGAATGGGAAAATGCTTCAAAATGAAGACGAAACTAAACACGCACC
The DNA here is from genome assembly GCA_013235015.1 of Araneus ventricosus. Taxonomy (NCBI): domain Eukaryota; kingdom Metazoa; phylum Arthropoda; class Arachnida; order Araneae; family Araneidae; genus Araneus; species Araneus ventricosus. Next base: position 28,064 of record BGPR01013902.1, on the reverse strand, counting down.
CTCAACCGTCAAATTTTGAGACTCACAACTCTCAGAAAACTTCAAATATCTTTAAAACTATTTGGATATCAGATCTAGAATTTGGAGTCAAGCTTCCCAACCGTATGGGCCAGCGAAATATGCAAGAAAAAGTTTCGAATTTTTTGTCATTTTTAGGGTACTTTGAAGCCTTAAACTTTCTGTGCATATATTATCTTACATCCTTGGCTGGTGAGATTTCAATTTTTCTTTTCAGCGACTAGTGACATTTTTAACACAAATTAAACTGGGCCGTCGTAATACGCAGCGTCCACATCCTATAGCACCATAATCCACATCCTATCATTAGAAATCCAATGCGTTACTTTACTTATTCTTTTTCTAGTGTAGTATTCTTTTTAGGTAGTCTTACATACATAATAGTGTAGATTTATATGAAAGAAAATTTTGCCGACATTTATATGATATTTTAATCTAAATGATGGGAAGCATAATTCTTCTTGAATTATTTGTTTTGAACTGTACTTTAACTCTATCGATACGGAAAGGTACGAAACGTCCTTTCACGCAAAAGACGGACGCCGTCCGAAACGAATGAAAATCACTGTGAAATTTCCACCTCCTTTCGTTAAGTGTGATTGATTTCACACCCGCGTCTTACGCTTTCTTCCTTACTGTTACTCCTCCAGATGGGTTAGGGAAAAAGGGGGGTTGTCTTAGAATTCGGACAGTGCCAGCTGTCATTGTGGTTTTTGAGGAGTGAAGTCAATTTCCCTTACCTTTGAAAGAGGAATTCGGGCGTTCCCGTATTTTGAGGTCCCACTATTCTAATGGTCTTAGGAATCAGAACGTAAAAATGCAATAGCAGTAAACATTCTGGAAGTGCATATAAATATGGAGCCTAGATACCATTGCATTTATTTTCGCCGTCTCCATTTTAACGATATGTAGTCACGTAGAATTTAGTATGTATATTCTAATGGTCTTAGGAATCAGAGCATTAAAATTAATTAGCAACAAAAATTTTGGAAGTGCATGCAAATATGGAGGCTAGAAACCACTGCATTCAATTTCGCCGTCTCCATTTTAGTGATATGCAGTATTTTCAGTTACAAACATAGTTAACGACGGAATGAAATTCACTCTAACAGTGTTTTGCGTTTTGACAGACAATGATTAACCGTAACTCAGATATAGCTCTTACCTGACATTTTCATTATTCAAACCGTATTCAATTCATGAAGGCAAACGCGAATTTTAGTTCAAATAATACATGAACAAACTTCATTAAATGAATTTCACTAACTATTACCTTCATGCACCTATTATCTTCACTAACCCGTAACGAGTATGCAATTCAAAATTCTCCGCAATTATCACGAATACGTTCCAAAATGTATAAGATTCAATATTTTGTGTGTAAGTTCAGGGTTCGTTCATTAACATTGACTGACTGAAATATTCTTCTGATATATCTTCATAAAGACTCATTATACAGGGTCGTTATCATTAAAATCCGCCTATTCAGAAGACTCTAGAGTAGGTTCTAGTTCTCCAAATGAAGCAAAATTTCAGTAGTTCAAGTGATACGCTCTTTGAAATGCCAAAGAAAAAGAAAAAGAGAAAAAAACTATTTGAAAAGTTAAAACATTTATGTCAATAGATGGATCTCGATCAATATTTGAGGTTATTTTTGCGTGTATTTTTATCATTATATTAAAGAAGATTGAATAGATCCTTTGAGGGTTTTTCATATTGGAATTGCCGTCGAAATTCAGTTCGGAATGTAAAAATTTTTTTCGTTTAAAATATCGTTTTTACAGAAGAAAGTGCAACCATTCATACTATTTTTTCCTTCCCTTCGTAATAAAGAGAAGAAAAGATAGAACTTTTAACGAAAAAGAATGTGAAGTGACGCATATTCTTGCATTAAAACGGTATTTTGGATGAAAAGTGTCTTGCGTTCAAGACTGAATTGGGGCAGTGTTTCATTTACACTGATAAAAACTCAAAGAAATTATTAAGGTGACTGCCTGCGTTCGGAACAAAATTTTTGAAAAATTGTATATTTTAATAATTTTTTGTTTTTTTATATGCATTATCAATTATAAACACAAAAAACACCAAAAGTGTCTTATAAATATAATATTTTTTGAGAAATATGAGAATTTGTAGTAAATTTTAATGAAATTTAACCATAATGGTTAACACTCTACTCCAAATTGTAATGCAGCAATTCTAATTTCCTTTGCACACAAGTTATAGAGGACAATGGTCTATGAAATGAACTAAAATCTAAGAAAAAAAAATTGAAATGCAAGTAAATTGGAGGTAAAAATATGTGTAAATATGCATTTTTCGCATTAATTCGCAACTTAATTTTTCTTAAAACACATGTAAATTAAAAAAATGTTCCACGAACAACAAATATTTTAGTTCATTTCATTGCTTATTCTATTTTAAACATATGCTGAAAATTTGAAGTGAATATCTCTATTAGACTTCGAGATATCATGTTAATGGTTGGGAAATTTTATCAAAAATACAGTTTACTTTTCCATACAACCTGGACAACATAACATTTCAAACAGTGTCATTAAAATTTCAATCTACATTATATGATTTCCGCATAATTAATTTGGTTTTAATAAATCTTTAGCTGGAATAGAATTGTTACCACCAAGTTTTGAAAAACTTGCAGTGATAACATCAGTAGAAGCGGTTGTCCCATCAGTTACAGTAATTTGTTCTGTACGTGCAGATTTATACCGATTTCCAGCAAATTTTCGCTTCTTTGAGCGACAGTTGTTCATATTTCCCTTTATTTATAGACTGTCATGTTCAAAACAACAAAATTTTAAAGTAAAATTCAAATTTTTAGCTCTTAAAAAAGGCAAAATGAAGTTAGATAAGCAAGCACAGAAAACGTAAACAAAGCAAAATAAAAAGACAAGCAATTGAGTTGTGTTGCCAATTTTATCCAAAGAAATAAATAAACTGCGTTCAAAAAAGTTGTGGCTTGTCACTAGTAACATAAAAAATAATTTAAAAATTTAAAAAAGCAGAAAAAGAGCAGACAATTGCAACTTTAAGGCCATTACCGGTTTTGGAATGCTACTTCCAGTTTGATTTTGCTTTAGACAAAGTATTTTAAAATCGTTATAACTTTTTTCCTAATTCACTTAGGAATAAAATGTAAACGGATTTGGAAAGACGAAAGCCTGCACTACAAGAAAACGGTAAAAAATAATTTTCGCCAAATAGTTCAAAAATCAGTGTTTTCAACGTAGGCAGTCACCTTAAATTCTGCTTTAATATTTAAAACAATTCTGCAAAAACCACATCAGATATTGGCACAGAATCATGTATTGAAGGAAATATTAACATTATATTCCTATTAATATTCTAACATTGTAGAGCTCATTGGTTGTACTACATTCGAGTGATTTTTTGTGGAGCTACAGAACTGGTCCTAGAGCCTTCTGAAAAGGCGAAGTTTAATTGTAACAACTCTGAATATGAGATTATTTTTGTATATTTGATAGGTTTTGAAATTGCTTCTTAAATACCGGCATTGTATTTTCTTTCTAAACCATTCAATCCTGAATTAAATTCAGAATTAAATCAGCATAACTTAGATTTTATATAAAAATTTCGTATGTCAGAAACCAAACACAGCAAACATTCCAAACAAAGTTTTGATGTGAAAGCTGGAACCACTAGCAAGATAGGACATTTTGTGACAAAACACGTATAGTACATATAACAATTTAAGAACAGATGAAGTTGACCTATACAAGTGTTCTGAATCAATAAAATACTATCGCAAATCTCACATGCAACATTTTATTATAGCAGAGACGATGAAAAGCGAAGACTCATGAAGGAATGGATATATTATATGGAATTCACACAATAAAATTCAATCTATACATTTGCTTTCTACATGAAATTTTACGTGATTATTTTAATTTAAAACTATTTCTTATTAAAATTCAATACATCCTTTTTTAAATTTATATGCTTTTAAAAACACCTTTAAATTAAAATGTTTTGAACTAGTTAAAATTCATGGCAGTAATAAGAAAGCAAATAGTTCCATAAAGGAGAATGAATGTTTATTCCAACTTTTTATTGGCTAATATATGGGCAACAGAAAAACCGATGTCTTTAAAGAAGACGATTTTGCGCCGTATTATTCAACAACAGACAAGAATTCTCCCATTTTAGAGCATGCAGTATACATAACAATACATCTCCTAACTCTTGGAACCATCTACTGCTAGTGTTTCTTGACCCTAGAAATTGTCTAAGTGGTCATGCATCCTTACTTTCGGGGAATGTTTTGTTTCATGCCGAATGGACATCGCACGAATCCTGCAGCTTAACAGGAAGAATAACCTTGGCAGTGGTCCAGTCGACCCGGTTTCGGCCAAAACCATATAAAGAGATTGTAGGCTGGAGAACGATACTTTTTTTTATACTATCGAAATAGGAACTCTGTAGTACTGAATAGAGAATGAATTTCTCTCTTAGTGTGTGATGGATCAAAGTAGATTTATTTTCCGCACAGTTCAAGAGTCACTTATCTTATAAAACTGCCTTGGAATTGCAATAAATTCCGCGAAGGGTTGAGGGAAAAGATAGATTGTGAGATTTAGGATTGTAATTTTAAGAAGTTTGAAATTTCAAAAGGCAAAGATATGTGTCCGGAAATTATGCAAATAGATGTTTATTTTTTTATGGTGCGTAATTTCTCTAATACGACATACAATATGTGATATTCATTCATTATGAATTAATAATGTGAAGACATCAAAACAGTTGTAAGAAAAACGAAACTGTAATAGACATTAAACCGCAACAAAATTGACTACATTCTATTGAAATAACCAAGTAAGGAAGAATCCATTTGGAAAATGTTGTAAAAGGCCACTTTCCATCAATGGATTCTAATTGGGATATGTTTTCTGTCGAGGGAAAACGACTTTAAGGTCAAATAAATATTTAATAAATATTTCTCTGTGCCTTGAAACTATCCCGGTTAATTGAAAACAAAATAGGAATTTTTCAATATTGTGAATTATTACTAACTTTTGTATTTTTCGAATGTAAATTTTTTCCCATTATACAATAAGAATATTGCAATGCTTTCAGGTTTCCCGACCTTTTCCGCACAAAAATGATGGCATCTTCTTCTCAATCATGCATCATGGATGATTATTTAATATCACCTATTTCTGGACTTAATTATAAACATGTTACCAACATTAAAGTGAATAAGGCTATAATTATCTGAAACGTTTTTGAATTATACAAAAATTGTAGATCAGCTTCCATTCATTTAAACACATACCAGACAAATTTTTAATAATATTCAAAAGGGACAAGAATTGACCAAACAGCGCTTAGAAATGAGTTTCAATTAGGATTTGGTAATGAAAATAAGCTGAATTTATCTCACTGCGAATGATGGGTCAAAGTTGATTTATCTTTCGTTCAGCTAAAAAGACACTTAAGCTTGGAAATCGCAATACGTTCCTTGAAAGGAAAAAGAAACGGCGCGATAAAGAGCTATACGATGTAATTTTGAAAGGTTCAAAACTTTAAAGTGAAGAAAAGCAAATTTAGGTATGATGCTAAGAGAGATGTTTGTTTCAGCGAGCCGAATAGATCGTACACCTTTACAAATCTGACGGAACTCCACCCCATATCCCCGGGTCTGATACCAGTACGGCAACCGAATCGGTTGAGTAGACACGGGTCAAAGCTCAAGACAGATTCGAGCCCGAGGTGAGCGGGTGGGAGAAACATGTCTAACTGCCTGCGCTATCCAGTCCTTTCATAAACCTGACAGCCGACTTAAAGTATTTCTGCGAACAGTGAACCGTCCAATTAAATAAATGAAATTCGTTCTTCATCGCAGTCTTACGAGGCTGAGCCATTTTTTTTTCGAATGTGAATTATTTACACAAGTATGTCCTTTATATGTATTCAAAAATTACAATTAAACGTCTGCTTTTGTCAGTATTTTCAAAATTACAATAAAATGTCTGCTTATATCAAAATTTACAAAATTACAATTAAATGTCAGCTTTCATAACTTTTAAAAAAATTACAAGTAACTCTAATTTGTAATTATCGGTACTTTTGGAGCCATCATGAATAGAGTTGTGTTTTGCTAGAATGTACCATCTTGAAACGGAACCATTAAGGCGACCACCACCTTCAAATGGAATTAAAAAGTGAAAGTCCTTACACATTTGTCGTCTTTAATAATCTAAAAGAAAATTTATACCGTATTCGAAGAAATAGAGCATCGCATTTAGCCGTGAATTCATAACAATTACTATACAAACTGGCAAAATGCCGAACGGCCGAATTGAAAACGAAATTTGCTTCACTCGGTTCATGAAATATGCGATATACTTTTGCTGTAAATAATTAACGTAATATTTATTCAAATTTTTTTGTTTCCCCTTATATTCCCTGTTATATTCTTCCATTAGAGAACAATAATCCATTAGAGTCTTTAATCGGTTCTGTTAGATTAAAGAGATTAAATTTTTTTTCACTTTCACCACGCAAAATATTTTGTCGGCTTAAATTAGGATCCTTACAAAAAGACCATGTTTTACAAAAATGAATTTCGGTAACCTTATGTTCCTTAGTTATTAAAGTTTAGGATTCTCACCTTAGACAAATTATCTTAGAAGCATAGGTCCATGTAACTAAATGTTTTCATAAATTAAACCAAGATTAATCAATTGGATTATAATCCAATAATTGTCAATTCTTGTGTTCTTATTGGAAGTTAAATATTGAAATATTGCTATTTTCTTGTCTTTTAACATTAATAACATGCCTTCTTTGTAACTTCAAAGAATCATTAAATCATTAAATCAATGAAGCAAATAAGATCTTATTATAAGTTAAAGAGTTAAAATAATTCATGCTAACTATATTAAAATCATAATCTTCAGATTATGCGATTTTCCATCTATGATACAAAAATATATTCATATATCTGCTGGTTATTGTTTACAATTCAAATCACAAATTAACTAACATTTAATTTCTTAATACACCTGGAATTATTATTTTAAATTGTATAACATAATTTTTTGAAAAACATTTGACTAAAGATGACTGATGTGAAAAACTATATATATATATTTGTTTTATATTGATAACACAATGATTGGTATGAAGTATCAACGACATAAATAGTGATTTCTTTCCCAAGCATTACTGAAATTTCCATAAAAAATGACGGGAGGCTGTCTTTTTCAAACAGCCGCTAATGTTACAGGCGTACGACTACTTTACTCGAGTGATTCTTTTGTTTCTCTTTGTTACTTGTGATTAAACGCTTAGAATGAATTAGACGTTTTTTGATGTTCACATTGAAAGGTTGATCATCCTCGAAGAGCCTCGGCAAATGCTGTACCATTGCCTCGAAATAAACTGGAACATTAATTACGAGTCCAACAACAAAGTAGCCTTCAGCTCTCAGCCGTCTAATTTATATGAATGATGAGCGAGAAGATATTAGACGTTCACTTTTTGGATATAGAGACGGCAAATCAGGACCATCAGCATAGATGAACCCATTAGTTCTTGACAATGGAGGTATTTTGGCGTTTTACAGTGATCTCTTGCACGATCCACACAAATTGAAGGCTTGAACTTCCTTATCAGGAAACTCGGCGCGCAACACAGAAAGAAACTTCTCATTTTTACTCGCCTGTGTTACATCTTTGAGAAACAACAGTCTACCGCAAACATTACAGACATGTCCAAATTCTTATCTTTAAACTCTTTTACAAAGTGTTTCGTACAATGTTCATCGAATTCCTCCCAAATTCGTTTTCGAAGACACTCTACACTGTAATTTGGAGGAGGCAAACCCAAGCATGAACTCATTGTGAACGACTCTGTTGACGTTGAAGCACCTCCGTTTTATGTCAAATTAGTTGCTACTGCCTCTGAGGCCATTTTCTTTTGTTTCTTATTCTCATAATATCGTTTACACCTCTCTTTTACAAATAAGGCCGAACGTTTCTTATTTTACCGTTTCTTTTATTCCCTCTCCTGCTTCTTTTGTTCTTTCTCCTGCTGTTTCTTTTGTTTCTTTTCTTTCTGTTTCTTTTGCTGCGTCTCCTGCTTCAGCAATTCTTTTCTTAAGTTCTCTACACCTCGTTTGGTATCTAGTTGGCGGTTCCTTCTTCGTAAAATTACATTGGAGCCATTATTGTATTAAATTTGCAGAAAAAAATTTCAACTCGGCCACAAAATCTCGCTCGCTGAAACGTGGCAAGCGAAACCAATAGTGCTCGCGCACCTCATATTTGTGACGTCACCAATTCATGCGTATTTTTGTCCAACTTAGCGACTCAGTAGTCGCTGAACTACAATTCCGAATTTTCAAATTTTTTGTAACTGCTGTTGTTACCCTTTATCTCTAAAATAAGACATTAGTTTTTTTTCAACATATGTAGTTACCGAGATATAGAGGATCACCTCACCAATTCATTCGTATTTTTGCCCAACTTTGAGACTCAGTTGTGGCTGAACTGCAATTCCTTTTTCCTATTTTTTTGGAACTTCTACTGTTGCCCTTTATCTCTAAAATGAGACGTTAGTTATGTTTTTCACAAATGTAGTTACCGAGATAAATAGGATCTCCCATACAATGTTCCTTGTGGTGTTTTGGCGTGTGAATCAAACTCCTTCCTGAGACACCAATAGAGGCACGCAGTCCTCCGTTAGAAATATCTCAAACCAATCTCAGCATTTTCTTTAATCTTTATCCATATTTTTATTCTAGATGCTTCCACGGTTGCATTCAGCAACCAGATAATCGAAAAGTAAGAAAAGAAGAATTTTCTCTAGATAGACTGTTTAGAGAGAAATTTCTCATTACTGTTTTGATTTATTGAATTCTTCCCCTCCCTCCATTCTTATTTTTCCCTCTTTCTAATGTTTTCTTCGTTGCCCTGGAAGGCTCTTCATTTTTTGCTTTGCTTCCAGCGTTTTATTTGCTATATTTGTACTTCAGAGGTAAACTATCTTAAGTCCAAATTCTCTCATTTTGATGTTTTCATTGTGTTTGCAATATCCTGACCGAATCTTCGTATGGACAAAGTGTCGTAGGTATAGGTTGGAAAAAACAATACATGAATGCACTTAATAAATAAACTGCGCATTCCAATATATTGTGTTCAAGAATTCCCATGGCTCTCCTGCAAAATGTTGAAATTGTTACTTATGACAGTTTCCCTCTGAGGTATAGATATGAGAAATCACTTTATGTGTATTTACCAAAAGATGAAACCTAAGGTATTTACAATGGGTTTGGACTTACTTTCTGTCATTTAAAGTTATGAGCTGAGATTTATCATAAAAATGGAATCCGTTAGAAATTGTCCCACGATTTACGAACTTACTGATCTATTTTCAACTATCAATTTTCTTGTTTTAACTCCAAGAGAGACTACATTTTCCGATTTCTTATCAATCTTCACTTCCATATATTTGTAGTTCCTTATCACAATCTGGAGATAACAAAACTTCAAAACTATATAGAACTTTGGATATATGGGGGCTGAGAAGTTCATGAGTGAAAATTCATAATATGTATTTCATTTGCACTTCATATTATGTAGTTAAAATCTTCGCAAGCAAAGAAGCGGTTCTGATGTGAATAGAGTTTGTCGCTTAAACAGATAATAGTTAATATCACCTCATCAATGAATCAGTCATCTAAAATTACCTCTGCCGAAACTGGAAGTGAAAGGCATACACATATTAAATTCTAAATTATACACGAATAATAACCATTAAAGAATTTCGCCAACCACTACCCTTGTTGGCAATTGTTAATATGTCTGAACTTCTAAGCCTGCAACAATGATTGTTAATGGGTTCAAAATTGTACAGGGTTCAATTCGCAGCTAATTCAAAGAAAGAACTAACAGTTCGTGACTACTTTCTTCGAAGGGTTTCACGATGATTTGTAATGCATTTTGAATTATCTTACAGAAATTAAATATTTTTTAAAAAGATCCTTCATTATAATTGTTAGGCTAATGTAATAGTAAGACATTAACCTAAACAAATATTTTCAGGAGAAGTAACTTAGACATGAGTTAATTACTAATATAATAGCCCAGATATGTCTCTAACTGATCCGGTAACGCTCTGACGTCACCAACAATAAAATTCGCGCCATACCACTGCGAGACGTTACACAGCATTATTTCATGGTTAGAGCACCGAAATTTCAGTAATTTTAGATTTAAAAGTGTAATTGTCGTTCAAATTTACCTCTAAAATAGTGAAATAAAATGTACTATAGATTGATATAAAATTTATCTCGCTATGATCAATAGTTCCTGAGGAATTTTAAATTATATTAATCATATATTTCAAATTAATTTCTGTTTCTCAAAAGAAAGTAGTAACTAACATCAGTGGTATATCATTCGCGTGATATAGTTTGGACGTCACGATGCATCTGATTATTTTTTGCAATCGTTTTGTAATACATTTTGAATTATCTTACAGAAATTAAATATTTTTCATTATAATTGTTAGGCTAATATAATTGTAAGACATTAACCTAAATCAGTATTTTCAGGCAAAGTAACTTAGACATGAATTAATTACTAATATAAATAGCCCAGATATGTCTCTAACTGATCCCGTAACGCTCTGATGTCACCAACAATAAAATTCGCGCCATAGCACTGCGAGACGTTACACAGCATTATTTCATGGTTAGAGCACCGAAATTTCAGTAATTTTAGATTTAAAAGTGTAATTGTCGTTCTAATTACAAATGTAATAGATCTAAAATAGTGAAATAAAATTTTAAATCTATTGATATAAAATTTATCTCGCTATGATCAATAGTTCCCGGATAATTTTAAATTATATTAACCATATATTTCAAATTAATTTCCGTTTTTTCATAGAAAGTATTAAATCAAGTCAGCGGAATATCATGTGCGTGATATGGTTTGGACGCCGCGATGCATCTGATTATTTGTTGTAACCGTGATATAATTTGACAATATTTTTGGCAATGTTAAGGAACTTCTGACAACGTGAGCATTGTAGAGGATAAAGAACTGAGTGATGGTTTTTGCATTGTTGCATTAATCAACCAATTTGAAGCCATATAAAAGCAAATATTCATTAAACATCTACTTTTACAACTCCAGCTAATGAAGTACTGCAATTCATTAATTCAAAAGACAAACAATAATTTGAAGAAGAAGTATGTCGTATTAATATGTAATTTAATTATCAATCTCTTTAATACAATATTTACACAGAGTAGTACAATGGTTTCAGAATAGATAAATCAGAAGTTACCACAGACTCTTAATAAATGCGATAAACTTGTTTTTTATCTATTCTGTAGCCATTATACTACTATGTGTAAATATTGCATTAAATAGATTGATAATTAAATTACATATTAATACGAAATATTTGTTTAAGGATTTTATCCCGCCTTTTTCACGAAGAATCCACGGCGGGGACCCGAACTGCGCCTTGCTTATGTTTTATTTAAAGGAGCTTCTGATGGAGCCATCTGTTGACAGTATATCGAACTGTCTTTCGTGTATACGCATTAAAATATTATTTACCACAAATGCTCATATTTCCAGTAATATTCAAATTTTTGAATTCAGATTTTAATACTATGTTTCTTTTACGTATTGTAAATTATTCTGTAAGTTTCGTGCGATTTAAAATAAAACTCTGAATGTTATATTTAAAAAATATGAGGAGTTTGAAATTTTCAATGCAATACCGATTTTTACTTATATTCTGATTAATATATTTATTGTCTAAATTTGGATCCAAATAATACTCCTCAAGCTCTTTAAAATGACACCAGAATCAACCTCCTAGCTAAACGCGCTTCCACGATACACTTATTTATATCCTTACATGAAACTAATTCATGACAATCACGCGCAAGCTCCTACATTGAAACGATGACGTCACAGGAAAAACAAATACTATGCTACAAACTCTTACAGTCAACCATTCTTTTCACATTATTAGTCTCGTAGCGATTCAAATCTGAGGGTATTTTGTCACACAGGAAACTTCGACCGACTATCAGTGTAACGAGCGGAAAGACGTTGTCACGTCAAAAATTGACAATGGGCAGCGTGTGCCTACAGTTAATGTCTCAGCTTAGTGGCAGGACGGTTCAAGGCTCTAAACCTGATTCTGCGAAAGATCCGCCGTGGATATGAGTCCACTACTCTTTAAATCTTATGTGAAATGCTCTCCGTCTGATGTAATAAGGAAGCTTGGAGAGAGGGTGCTTCTCAAGAACCATCCTCGCCATCTGACCACCAGCTCAATAAGAGGAGGTTCGTTCCAAAACAGCCCACTGTTGCTGCAAAAGAAAAGGATACGTAAGTATAAATAAATTAAACTTAAATCGTTTGAGACTAACGAATTTATTCTTATTTAAAAAAGTTGAATAATTTCGTAAAAGAATTTATTTATTTATTTTAATGGGTAGTTTTAAAATATAGAGCGACTCTGAATATAGTTTTTAAATGAGAAAAACTATTGGTGAAATAACATATTTGGTATCAGAGTAAAAAAATAAAAAATGCTGCGTTTTGTAATGAATTTATTTCTATTCAAAGACAATTGTATAATAGTGTAGAACCCAAAATCTGATCTTGTCGATGAAAAATTTTATAAATTTTGAAAGTCAAACAACTACAATTTCGTTTAAATTACATCAAGAAACAAAATAAACAATTCAGTACCGAGGAAATTCGACTCTCATTAAAAAGGTAAGATTGTCTTTAGAAAAACAACCGTACTTTCCTCCTAAATCAGCAAAACACTAACGAGACATGGTCTGCTATAATGAGACACTTTGGCAACCGTTGTCAAAAGAACTGCTGGTCAGTGAATAGAAAGCTTAGACTTCAAAAAGGAAAGAAGCCCTTAGAATGTAAGGAGACGATTTTTTTTCTTTTTATTACCACAGACATTGTTTAATGTTGCGCAATGTTTGCAGCATAATACCTTTCGATAACGTTTCGCCTTACTGTTCAGTGATGGATTCCATATCAGTCGATTATTAATTGAGTCTAGGTTATAATATTTCGTTTAATTAATGTTTTATTGCTAGATTTTTGCAAATTATATAATGATAAGTTGAAAAGCATTTTTTTATAATTACTTGAAAATGTGGAGCTTTGGTAAAAAATAATCATCCGAAATGCAAACGGTAATCAATAATAATATATTTGGATTTCGAATTTCATTACTTCTACATTATGATATTTCGTTTAATTAATGTATGCTCATCTGCTAGATTTTGGATTTGATAAAACTTCAATTTCAACAGGTTTTAATAACAAATTTATACTTAGCAGGGTTACCCCATCCAATGTCGTCCATCAGAGATATTGAATAACCGGCGTCTCTAGTACAATAGGGAAATAAGGCGGACTCCTAATAGCCATCACCAGCCACAGCACAACCCCTCCCGAAGGAGGTACGGCCCGTCATCGGAATGCAGGTAACTGAGTTCCACAACATTATTATATCTCCAAGAAAAGCGAGAACCAGCTTATTTATCCGACAGCTTCTCATACACGAACTCATGGTGCCCTACCTTGGGAGTTGTTTTTATAATAACCTTAAGAGAGTTACCCTCGTCCTGCCTTAGAATTCGGAGACATTGAATGAGAATCGCTATAATAGCTCGAGTACAAAGGCCCAAGTCCTAGTAACTAACAACGGACACGACCCGATCCTTCCGGAAGGAGATACATACTATCACGTGTAGGGATTGATTCGACCCCCACTATTACTATATCCCAGGGAAAGAGAGAGCCCGTTTCATTATCCGGCCGCTTCTTATCCTTTAACCCGCGGTGCCTCCCGGAGTAATGTTTTTTATAATAAAACAAACTATATTTTATTTAATAATAAAACTGATTCGAAAACTCGAGTGATGTACAAAACTGAGAAAAGTAATTTCTTATACATTATGATGTGTATAATATAATTTCAATTTTTCTGTCAGGGTTGATACGAAATAATATCATTTTCAGTAAAAAAGTTAAATTTAATATACAGAATATAACGGTTTTGCTACTCACAACTAATGACTAATAACTAATGTAATGATTTTTCATACTTAGCAGAAATTGCGATGTTGATTTTTAAAGCTTTAGAATTTACACCTTACCACTATAATAGTTACAGATTTTCGATTATAATATTGCCATGCATTGCACCAAATAGCTCCCTATCTCTGCTTTCTACTCCCTGTATTTTGTTTAAGGTTAACCGTATAGGGCAACCTGGTGATTCTAAAAATAGTTGCTAGGAGTACTTAAGAAGAATTGGAATTAACGAGACCAGAATTAGTCGATACAGTTGAGATTTCCAAATATGCATTTGGTATTTATACATGGTGATTCAACAAAACGGTGCTAATTTTAAGGGTAGGAGAAGAATACAGCGCTGGTCAAAATTGTGTACACTTTTTGAAATTTGCACCTTTTTTAGAATATCTCCTCGAACTTCAAACATATAAAGACCAGGTTTTGAAATCACAATTTACATTGAATATTCGGTCACGAGTGCATTTAGGGGACCAACCAGAAATTGATTAAGTCGTAAAGAAAGTGTGGCTCGCCAAACTTCGCAGAAATCTGATATGTGTTTGTAACTTAAATAAATTCTTTTATGTGATGTGCGCAATATTTACATGTATTTTTTTTTAAAAAATAGCCAGATTATTCGGGAAGATATAAAGTTTTCTTTAAAAAATCACACATTTTTTTCGCATGTCTTTTGCTTATAACTTGCAGATATTTCATCCAAATTGTATGAAACTTACAAAATCCATGACAATATGTTAGAGAAGCATTGTATTAACATTTGAATTAGATACCTTGAATATTAGAGAAAATATAAGCATTTATAGTAAATAATTTTTTACTGTTGGATGTGTGAAATGTATCGTAATTTATCTTTCATAAATTTGAAGATAGATATATAGGGCAATTTATATAAAAATTTAAGTTAAATTCCGTTAAGACTCCGAAAGATATCGGCAGTTTGTCCAGTGCTGTATTATTTTGGTGATGTTTAACCGATATAAAATTTAAAATACTAATTACATTGAGAAAGGAGTGATTTCACTACATAAAAGCAAAGGTGTAATTTCTGATGGATGTTGGAATCTAAACATAACTTTTTTCGCAATAAACAGTTATTCTTATTCAGATATTAATAATTCATGAATATAGAGGTCGAAGTCACTCGTAAACAATTTGTCAAAGTTCAAGCCGGCAGTGTTATCATGACATGAAAAGAAAATCAATTCTATGCATGTGTTTTTATGCCTTTTCTGTCGGAAACACAGCATATATTGGACTTCTGATTGATTGAAGATTCAAATTACTTTGTTTATTTTAATTTGTGAGCTAGAATTAATGATAAATTGAAATTTTTACAACCGTATTTTAAAGTTTGAGAATTTATTTGACATGTTAGACCATAATTTATATAAATGATAGAATATAAAACATTAAAATTATTTTAAGTGATCTCAAGGGAACTTTTCAAGCTTTCAGAAATGGCGTATATAATAATTTCATTATTCTTATACAAATTTATTATTTTTCTATATTGTAAGAATTACAAATGATAATTATTGTTTCCTAATACTTTATTTAATCATCTAGACAAATTTTAATGATAACTGCAACAGAATTAAATTCAAAAATCCTCAGCATGTTATTTCTTGTTTCTTACAGATATTAAATATGTTCAATAATCTTTTTATATATTAAAGATTTAATTATTAGATCCCATGAGATAACTAATTTTTAAAAAAAAGTTTAGTTTTTGATAAAGAGAAGCAATGCTCAAATTGATTTACATCAAAGAAAGCACAGCGTATCTTAAGTAAATTTCATCTTCATATTCAAAATAAAATGTTTTTCATGTGTTTCAAAACATAAACATCTATATAAATTAAAATTTATCAAAATATTTTTAACTTAATATTAAAGATAGGGAAGACATATATATGTTTATAAAGATAAATATATAATATTCTATCACGTAAGTTTCTTTATTTAGCTTCGAAATTTCTTAACATGAAATTATCTAATTAATTCTTTATATAAATATTTTTTTTGTTCTTTTGCTAATTTTCGAAGCATTGCTTTAATTTTCTGGTTCTTTTCATAATATTTTGGATATTTACTCCTATATTTGTTGTCTTTTTCCAACAATTGGCCCTCTCAGAATGTTGGTGCATATAAATTTCGAAATATTGTGACATAATCGGCTCCTAAGGCCTATTGACATTTTATTGTTGGAATTCCATATCTGGATTGGCATTTTCATAGTAATAGTTTTTAGTCTTATTATTGTTCCGTATTTCATTGTGTGAATAATATTAGGTTATATTGTTTATTATAATATTTAATTTTAAATGAGTGTTTAATAGGTGTATATGATGAAAATATTATTTGAGTTTTAATGGTTTATATATATATATATATATATATATATATATATATATATGGCTTTTACAAGTCATTACTCCATCACATAATCGCCAATGCCCTTCTGAAAATTTCTAATCCATTATGGAACAATGGTTACTGAATATTTCTATATCCGTTGAATAGCTTTCAACGGATATAGAAATATCTTAGAAGAATTTAGGAATACTATTTGAAAATATAACTGTTATTTAGTATGCATAATTAGAACATTGTAATTAAATATTTAGAGTATTTCTTCTGGAAAACGAGAGTAACTTGGCAACGTGTATGATTTTTAAAACGTGTATGATATGTAAAAAATATACACAATTGAAAGAGTTGTTGGAGTAGTTTTACTGCTTTTTTTACTACTTCAATGATTAGAAAAAGATATTTTAAACTTTTATTCCATAAATATGATGTAATAGAAAAAAAAAATATAAACTCTTATCGTAGATTTAGTCAGTAGAGCACATTCAATGATACAGCAGAGGAAAAAGATGCGTGCTTGTGTGTGTGTGTGAGAGAGAGTGTGTATGTGTGTGTAAGAGAGAGAGTGTATGTGTGTGTGAGAGAGAGAGTGTATGTGTGTATGTTTGAGAGAGAGAGTATTTGTGTGTGAGAGAGAGAGACTGTGTATGTGTGTGTGAGAGAGTGTGTGTATGTGTGTGTGAGAGAGTGTGTGTATGTGTGGAAGAGAGTGTGTATGTATGTGAGAGAGAGTGTTTGTGTATGTGTGTGAGAGGGAGAGAGAGGAGCACCGTGAGAGAGGGAAAGTGAGAGACAGTGTGTATGTATGTGTGAGAGGAAGAGAGAGAGACAGTGAGAGACAGTCTGTATGTGTTTGTGATTTGTTCGTATGAGACTGAGATGACCCGTTGAAGAATCATGAATTCGGGACCATTTGGATAGTTTCGATAATTGTATTCGTGTATGTATAGTTTTCCAAATAAATTCAAATCAACTGCTATCCGTTACGAAACACACAAATTCTAATGTAAATATCAATTGTGGAACATTGAAGTACGTTAATGCTTTCAGTAATGCTTTAGGGAGATGATCAATTCAGTATGTGTATTTTGGAAATACAGTAATACCTCGTTACAACAATACTTTTGGGTCCAAATAAAGATATTTCTATAGAGGGATGTATTGTTATATCGAGGGGCAATATAATTACGTTATAAAAAAACTTCAATTTTGGTTGCTTTAATGTGGACACAACAATATACATTTTTCAAAAAAAGCATCAACAAAGTGTTAATTATTGTCGAAGTACATAAAAATTTGAAAATTCAGCTATACAATAAATTAGTTCACATATCTGAGAAACATATTTATCGAAAAAAGTCAATATTTTCTTTTGTTTATTCATTTTTTTAGCTGTTATGTCAACTAACAAGGTTTGCATAGAGTCTAATGCACGAAAATCATCATCATTTGTGGATGAAAGGCTTAAAAAAGGCCCGTAGGGATTAAATTGATTGAAGAGCTTCCTGGGATGTCAATAAACATTGTGACTGATCTGTATTATCATCATATTTGGAAATAGAAAGAATGTTACAGAGGAAGAAAGTGGTGTTGAGATTTAAAAAAAACATTGTTGTTCAGGGGTTTATTTTTGTAAAGAATACCGTTATATCGAGGGGAGATTAGCATTATGTTCTAAGAAAATTCACCCGGACCATAAAATTTTATTGTTGTAGAGGAATTTATCGTTGTAACGGGAGTTTACAATATTTCTTCATTCCATAACCGGATAAATATAACAAATGTTTTGGTCAACGCAAGACACCGGCCATTTATTTCGAAATAAGAATTTACAAAGGCATCGGAATTTATGAGGCGAAAATCCATAAATCCACGATAGACATGAATTCCCATTCCTTTTTCCTATTTCACCAGATATCTCATTCGGAATCAAAAGAAAAGGGCAGACCTACCATGTCTAACAAATCGAAGGAAAAAGCAGACTTTGTCTATCTAAAGTTTGCATAAAAGCCCCTTTTGTCAAATTGTAGAAAAAATTGCTCCAAGCAAACAGTCAGGGCCTTAAACGGGAAAGGAGATAAGGTTCAAATAGTTTGGAAAATATCCCTCAGCGAAATAAATACATCTAGAAGAAATAGCATTCTTTAAAACAAAATGGTTCTTTCCGATTTATTCCTAGAAGGAAACCTTGGAATTGGGGAAAATCTTCTCTCTTCAGAGAGAAAAAAATCTTTCAGCTGATTTTCAGAAAAGTACTAAAGACATGAGCGTTGCAGGGTGTAAAGAACTAAATTGTCATTCATTGTATTGATACGATTTGTTCTGTTTTTTCTGATTTTCACAAACTTTGAGTAAGAAGAGAATTTCTGGTGATGATCGTGTTCGTAGTGGCTTTTGTTCTGCCAGAGAAAATAGTGCTTTCTCATTATAGTTTGTAATTTGTGACA
Source organism: Araneus ventricosus (assembly GCA_013235015.1). Taxonomy (NCBI): domain Eukaryota; kingdom Metazoa; phylum Arthropoda; class Arachnida; order Araneae; family Araneidae; genus Araneus; species Araneus ventricosus. Next base: position 9,076 of record BGPR01013902.1, on the reverse strand, counting down.
TCTAGACGTGGAAATTTAAAGCAAGTTATGTTTCAAAAAAGAGAAACTGAATTTAGACTTGAGTCCCTTTATCTGGAGATTTAGTTTGGCATGCATATTCTGCATTTCTACCCAAACACAGATGTCTCTGATTTGCTTTTTCGCAACTAATCATATGTTAAAAATAAATAGACTTGACATTTTTGAATAAATTAATCCTACTTATGAATGGATAGCTACACTTTAGACAAAAATAAATTTAAAACCTCTGGTATGAATTTGAATGTGCAAAAGGAAATTTCAAAATACATTTTATTCTTCCTGTTAAATTTAGAACACTAGAAGCAAGCTAATCGCAATCATGTATATTTTGAATGTACTGATTTTAATCATTAAATTTCCATCAAAAATAAGTAGAAATCTAATTATTTCTGCCCTAGTATTAAAAATAGTTAATTTCCGATAATCAATGAATTTTTGTTGAAACAGTGGACACTTTCCATATTATTAAATTTCAAATATCGCTGCATCCAGTAATGCAGTTTGTCTTTGATATCATTGAAAAAGAAATCATATTATATTCTATAAATTGGCTGCATAGAGTATTCATTTTTGTTCTTCAATTTAGAAGTATTGGAAATGTAACTTTATCCGAAAAACATTTTCATATTCCCCATTCGAAATTTGAAATATATGCATTATTGTATTGTATAAAGGGAGTTCTGTTAATGGATTGAAAAACTCAGAGGATTCTTAGTAGGCATCAAGAGAAACAAAAATTGCAATGGAACATGGTGTCACTTCAATGGTATGGGTATATAACATCGCCTCGAAGTTGATACACAAGGAGATGGATTGGAAACGCGGGAGCCGTTAACTACTTCTGCCCTAATTTTAAAAACAGTTGATTGTAGATCAAACAGTGAAATGTTATGCAACAGGGGATACTTTCCATAATATTAAATTACAAATATCGCTGCATCCAGTAATGCAGTTCACCTTTGATATCATTAAAAAAATAAATCACATTATATTCTCTAATTTGGCTGCATAGAGTATACATTTTTGTTCTTCAATTTAGAAGTGTTGGAAATGTAAATTAATCCGAAAAACATTTCATATCCCAAAATAAAATTTTGAAAAACTTTGAAATATATGCATTATTGTAGTGTGCACATGGAGTTATGTTAATGAATTGCTAATCTCAGAAGATTGTTAGTAGGCATCAAGATATACCAAAATTGCAATGGAACATGGTGTCACATCGATGGTATGGGTATAAACCATCAAATCGAAATTACATACACAAGGAAGTAGATTGGACGCGCGGCACCCGTTGCTTGGCCTCCATGTTCGCCTTTTCACCATCCGTGTGACTTTTTCTATGGGGGTCACCTTAAATCACTCGTTTAAGCGACGCCTTTGAACACACTGGAGGATCACATAGCGTTTTCGCTGCGTCAGAAATCAAAAGCATACGTGGTATCTCCGGGCCTGTTCTGGAATCGCTCGAAGATACCATCTTTATGTCGTTGTAAACTGTGCAAAGACGTCTTCAGTCGGCTCTTCCAACAACTGTAGTTGTTATTGTACTTTTTGACGTTCCAGCGTGACGTCGAAACCTGCATGCGTTTTTCGCGATTTTCACCCTTTCAGCGTGGTTTGCGACACATGCACACCCTGTTCCATTGCAATTTTTGTTCCTGTTGATGTCTACTAACAACCCTTTGAGTTTCTCGGTCCATTAACAGAACATACTGCATACCTTTATAACTAAAAAAGTACCAACTACGATCCGTTACACAATAGCATATAAAAAGTTATTATCAATTTTGGAAAAAATTTCAGAATTTTAATGCTTTCAGTGATGTTTACGGAATTTGTTACGGACTTTTTTCAGATGAAAAAAAAACAAAACTGCATGCTCTTATGCAAAATACCTGCAGATAAAAAAAACCTGTATCTGCAGTAAGTTCTTCCCTCCTTTTTTCATCCCCTTTCTTCTGACGTCATCTTAGATATTTTCAACGTGTCTCGAGTTATCTAGAATGCCAATTATTTAGGAATCATAATTAATCCAAGCTTAATTATTAATTTCAATTAATTTAATAATCTAATTTTTAATTCAACTTATTTCTTCGGCAAAACTTCAAATTCCTCCGAATCGAGGATCGAACCCACGTTCCTGGATTTGGCAGGCAAGCGCGCTATCCCCTATACCCGATAGTACTTCGGAAAGGTGGTGTCAAATAATCTATTTAAGTTTTAACTTCACCTTCTAGGAGCGCCATCTAGTGGTGTAAAAATCAACTATTGCCAGAATACGTAATGGGTTTTGAAGTTAGTTTATATGAGTGACAACAGGTTACTGCTACATGTCTAAACATGCATGGACAAGCGATAGAAAATTATTTCCGAAAAGTTTCTTTCTTTCTTTAATATTTTTATAATGCTTAATATGTTTTTAATATTTTTATAATGTTTAATATGATATTTCACTCACATAAATATTTTTTTGTTTATTTCTTTACTTTAAACAAAAAGGTTTTTTTTTTTTTAATTTGTCAGTTTTCCTACGAAACGATATATATATATGACTTTAAAAAGATTCTTTTTAAAATATTTTTTTTTATTCACAAGTAAATCAAGATTTGCATTACACTGAAAAGAAGAATTTATTATGTTTATTACAGATTAAAATATTTTATCATCGTATTTCACACGGAAAATGCATAATTCTGAAATGCATGAAATTAAGTTTTTTCCGGAAAATTTTAAAAGTTGCAATTTTCTACAAATATATCTTTTTTATATATAAAACACTAGTCCTCTACCCTTCCCTCTTCTCTCTATCCAGTCCTACTTCAAGCTGTTTGAATCCGAATTAGATATCTTAATATATAAAAATGTATGAAACCCAAATAAAATTTAAAAAAAACATTCGTATTTTATGCATCAAAAGAAATTTTCATTTTTCTTCAAAATACCTGAAGAAAAATCTGCGAAGTGATCGAAGGTAAATTGAAGTCTATAAACTGTGAAAAAAGCCTGTATAAAACCTTCAAAAACCTGTACATTTCTCGAAGGAAACCTGCAGCTTTTATTTTCCTTTAAAAAACCTATAGAGATCTCCAAAACTCCTTGATGATAATTTAGAAGTCTTAAAAATCATGCATGAAACCTTTAAACAAACTGTATATTTCCTGAAGGAAACCTGCAGTTTTCATTTTCCTTCAAAATCAGTGTAGAAACCTTCAAAATACCTGTAAAATCTCATTTTTTTAAATGGTTTATTGCTGATTTTTTTTTACTTGGGCTGTTGCATTCATCAATCAATTTGAAGCCATATAAAAGCAAATATTCATTAAACATCTACTTTTACAAATCCAGCTAATGAAGTATTGCAACTCATTAATTCAAAAGACAAACAATAATTTGAAGATAAAAAAGAAAGGCGCAGATGGTGTCCGCACTGTAGATTTTTCGTGGAAACGTCGGAATAAAACCATAAAACAAGTTATTCGTAATTTAATTATCAATCTCTTTAATACAATATTTACACAGAGTAGTATAATGGTTACAGAATATATAAATCACAAGCTACCACAGACTCTTGATAAATGCGATAAACTTGTTTTTTATCTATTCTGTAAACATTATACTACTCTGTGTAAATATTGCATTAAATAGATTGATAATTAAATTGCATATTAATACGAAATACTTGTTTTATGACTTTTTCCCGCTTTTTCACGAACAATCCACGGCGGCGATCCGAACTGCGCCTTGCTTATGTTTTTTTTAAAGGAGCTTTTGATGGAGCCATCTGTTGACAGTATATCGAACTGTATTCCGTGTATGCGCATTAAAATATTATTTACCACAAATGCTCATATTTCCCGTAATATTCAAATTTTTGAATTAAGATTTCAATACTATGTTTCTTTTACGTATTGTCAATTATTCTGTAAGTTTCGTACAATTCAAAAGAAAACTCTGAATGTTATATTTAAAAAATATGCGGAATTTGAAATTTTCAATGCAATACCAATTTTTACTTATATTCTGATAAATATTTTTATTGTCTAAATTTGGGCCCAAGTAATACTCCTCCACCTCTTTAAAATGACACCAGAATCAACCTCCTAGATAAACGCGTTTCCACAATACACTTATTTATATCCTTACATGAAGCTAATTCATAACAACCATGCGCATGCGCCTACACTGGTTCGATGACGTTACAGGCAAAACAAATAGTATGCGACAAACTCTTACAGATAAAATCTATCCGTTGTGGGGTCAACCATTCTTTTCGCATTATTAGCCTCGTAGTTATTAGAGATTCAATTCTGACGGTATTTTGTCACAGAAGAAACTTCGACCGACTATCACTGTAACTAGCGGAAAGACGTTTTCACTACAAAAATTTGCAATGGGCCACGTGTGCCTACAGTTAATGTCTCAGCTGAGGGGCAGGACTGTTCAAGGCTCTATACCTGATTCTACGAAAGATCCGCCGTGGATATGAGGCCACTTTTCTTTAAATCTTAAGTCAAATGTCCTCCGTCTGATGTAATGCGGAAACTTGGAGAGAGGGTGCTGTTCAAGAACCATCCTCGCCATCTGACCACCAGCTCAATACTAGGAGGTTCGTTCCTAAACAGCCCACTGTTGCTGCAAAGGAAAAGGATACATAAGTATAACTACATTAAACTTAAATCGTTTGAGACTAACGAATTAATAATATAAATCTTTACACAATACAGTAATATATTATTCTCATTTCAAACATTTGATTAAATTTCGTAAAAGAAATTAGTTTTTAATTTTAATAGGTACTTTTAAAGTAAATCTAGCTAAATATGGTTTTTGTATGAGGAAAAAACAATTGTTGAAATAACATATTTGGTATGAAAGTAAAAAAAGTAGAAATCGCTGCTTTTTGTAATGAAATTATTTCTATTCAAAGACAATTGTATAATAGTGTAGAACCCTAAATCTGATTTTGTCGTTGAAAAATTTTATAAATTTTGGTTGTCTAACAACTATAATTTCGTTTAAATTACATCAAGAAACAAAATAAACAATTCAGTACCGAAGAAATTCGACTCTCATTAAAAAGGTAAGAGATTGTCTTTAGAAAAAACAACCGTACTTTCCTGCTAAATCAGCAAAAAACACTAACGAGATACGGTCTGCTATAATGAGACACCCAAGGGTTGTCAAAAGAACTGCTAATAGTGAATAGAAAGCTAAGATAACTCCCCTTCCAAAAAAAAGAAAGAAGCCCTTAGAATGGGTAAGGAGACGATTTTTTCTTTTATTACTACAGGCATTATTTTAATCGTTGGTGCAAATGTTTGCAACCTAGTACCTTTCTATAACGTTTTGCCTTACTGCTCCAGTATTGATCCTGCAGCAGTCGATTCTGATTGCTTCTATTATAATATTCGTTTAATTAATGTATTACCAGTTGCTTAGATTTTTGCAACTTATATCGATAAGTTGAAAAACATTTTTTTTTTGTAATTACTTGAAAATGTGGAGCTTTGTAAAAAAATAAATGATCCAAATGCGGTAATCAATAATAATAAATTTTGATTTCTATATCTTACTACTTACATAATAATATGTCGTCTAATTAACGTATGATCAGCTGCTAGATTTTGCAGATTATATAATGATAAGATGAATAGCATTTTTGTTTTATAATTACATGAAATGATGAAAAGCATAATGATCCGAAATGCAAACGCAAGGAATCCTCAATAATAATACAAATTCTTGATTTCTGATTTTCATAGTTTCTACATTATAATACGTTTATTTAATTAATGTATGCTCTGATGCTATTTTTGCAGATTATATAATGATAAGATGAATAGCATTTTGTTTTTTTATAATTATATTAGAAAAATGGATGAGCTTGAGTAAAAAGAATAATGATCCGAAATGCAAACGTGAATCAATAATAATAAATTTTGATTTCTGATTTCTACGTTTCTGGCATTATAATACGTCATTTAATTAATGTATGCCTAGATGCTATATTTTCGCAGATCATATAATGATGGGTGATGAATAGCATTTTGTTTTATAATATAATGAAATGATGAGCTTTTAGTAAAAGAATAATGATCCAGCCGCAAACGTGAATCAATAATAATAAATTTTGATTTTGATTGTTTCTATAATTATATTGTCAGTTTTATTTTAATGTATTCTTGAGCTGCTAGATTTTGCAGACTGCGTATTTCGCTTGATAATTTTAAATGTTTATAAGAAAGGCTATTTAAGAAAACAGACATTATTGCTGCACATCACATCAGGTTCTTAAATAAATTAGGAAACTTTCTGCTGCAAATAAATCATCTTTAAATACTAGCCCACCTAATGTAGAGAAAATAGAATTTAATTGAAATGTTTATTGTATATATATCGTGTACAACAAAAAATGCAGAGGATTCAAAGAAATTGACTGATTTTAAAATCAACCACATATTTTTTTTAATTGGATGTATTTCATACTTGGGTGATGGACTTACTTGACTCCTATCATTCTCTTCCAATCAATATGTAAATAATTTAGATGTGCAAAATATGAACGCACTTTTGTAAAAAATAATTGACTCACGTGTTTTCTGTAATCAGCGAATCCACCATTAGCAGTTAAGGTTTTGTTTCATGGATAACAACTGGAATTGTTTTGTGTAAGTGGATGCTTCCAAAGCTTAAAAAAAAAAAATTTTTTTTGAGGAATTTGTACTAAATACAGCACTATCTTTTAGATTTCTTTCTAGCGTATACCGATTCAAGTGTCCCATGGTATTTCGTTGTTCTGTATTCGTAAGATTCCATAAGAATATTGAGCCTTCTTTTTATATGAATAGGTTTATTAAATAACATCCAGCGCAGACATTTTATACAAACATACGTAACACATATTACATTAATTCACTGAATTCCATCTAATAACCTTTCTTCCTGGTTGTGCGGCAAAGTCTGCTCAGACAAATATATGGTTGCCACTTTATTTTATAGCCTTTAGAAAATGAAATGACCAAACGATTTTTTTTACACTCTTTACGCCAAACGATTTTTCTATGTAATTAATTTTTTCTTTGCCTTTAAAAATCTACCAATATACATTTTCTATTCGCTACAAATATTATAACGTTTAATAATTTCTAGTCTTTTATCAGAATACGAAAACTAAACTTATGATTATCTTCTTGAATACATTAATCAACAAATGGATTTCAATATACACTGAGACAATCTAGAAGAAAGAAATTGCCCTTGAAAATAAAGTCTTAAAGAACTAAATAAGAGAAGTGTATATTTGGATTTCCAGTCGCACCTGTGTCTGTGGAAGCTAAAGAAATGTTTTTTTTTATTCTGCTAGATAAAACAATTCTGAAAAAAGTATCCGAAATCGGTGCTAGGTAGTTAAATCTCTTGATGTTTGATGTAATCATATCATTTTTTTTATTTCCCCAAGGCAGTATGCTTGAACCTAATTTGATAAAATTATATTTAGTTTCGATTTTCTTAATCTTTTCATTTTTCCTGATATATCATTCACTTTTGATTGCAAATATCTTCACATTTGGAATTTTTTTTCAACCTGAGATAAGTTTTTTATAATACTTTTTATGAATAAGGAAATGAAATTGCAGTTATTATAATCTGTGAAAAATTGATTATTTTAACCATGTGGATTCGGATCAATTGCGGAACATTGTTGTTTATAAATCGATGGAATAAATTGCTTTGAATTTTAATATGCATAATAATGGTAATGTAGTTTACTTGGGGCGCTCATTTATGGATTTGAGCGTTGAGGTAATTTCAATTTGAGCATTGAGTTAAATTTCCATTGAAATATAGTAACATCTTCTTAAAAAGTTGTTTTGTCTCAAAAAATTTGCATTTTGACTATTTTTTGCATTTAATTTCATTAATCGACATAAAATGAAGACTACGAGAATGCAAATTATTTTCTTCTTTAGCATCTATTGATAATAAAAATTAAAAAAAGATGTTTCAGGTAGGTTTAAAACGGGAAATGATATTCTTGCATGTGAATTAAAATAATTAGTGACCTGGAAAATATTTATAAGCATGTTTTTACCTATAACTAAATGGTTAGATGTTGCTTTATCAACATTTAAGATTTCCAGATTTCCGTAATTATTCTCAACTTACAAATTGTTTCTGTGAATAGCCCTTCTATACGTAAATTTATTCCTTTCTATTATATTGAGGTGATCTGCCGCCACCACAAGCTTTCAGAGGTGTATAGTACAAAGACACCTTAACAGAAATTGCAGGGTCCGAAATGCCTTATACGTGATCTACGCAGAGAAGCAAAGAAAAGAACAGAAACAGCAACATACTATTGAAACAGAAATAATTTTAATGGTCAAGCACATTAGTTAAAAAGCTACATGATACAGAAAGTGTTCAAAGCAGTCACATTAGACTTTACAGCGGCGCTACATGGAATCTCTAACGTTCTGGAAGATCGTCTCGCATCTTCCCGGCAGCCATTGAGATGCTGTGACACGATGTCTTCAACTGAATCCTCACCCATCTCGTACCAATGTCTCTATCGCTTGACCTCTTAGCAGAAGAAGTCCAGTCACGAGAGGTCCGTCGAGCTAGCAGGCCCGTACCACCAATGACCAACTTGTAGTGCTGTCCAAATGTAATCTTGATAGGTTGGCGGATGTCTTTGATGTAAAGACATCCAATGTCTTTTACACCAAAAAAAACATCCGCTCCTCGAGCAGAGCCCCACTGCGCTGGAACCACCTTGAGGCACAACGACTGAGTAGCATATGCTTCCAAGAAACGTTCGAAGGGCATATAGTGGTGCGCCTGTTACAGTCCACAGTCCTATAGGCGAGGTGCATGTCGTCTAGTTCAACGTCAACACTCATCCTACGCCCTCAGGAACCGATTCGGGCAAATGCTGACTCCAACGTGATGGGGCTGTCCACGCAACCTCCGTTTTAACGCCCTACAGCATGACGAAGGCATTTCGAACCTTGCAATGCTATGAGCAATACGTAACTGAACGAAGCATAGG
>BGPR01013901.1:0-40510 GCA_013235015.1 Araneus ventricosus | reverse complement strand
ACGAAATCTTAATAGTAAAGGCAGTATTTTATGTATAAGACTTGGGAACACACTTAAGCATTCATTCAAGGAGGCAAATCCCGGTTTCTTGAACGAAGCGTCGAAAACTGGGCGAACCTTTGTGGTATTGCTTGATGGCTTAATGACGGGTCTGTGAGGTAGGTAATGGACTTCCTTGGCAAGCTGATTTATTGGGACAGCTTCTATAATACCTTCTGCCTCCCACTGTTTAAATACGTTATTGTAGGCTTCAAAGTAATTTTCGTTTATCAAACGCTTAGTTGCTGTGCGAAGTCTGGATTCTGCTGCGTCGTATTTATCATATAGAGCAGGATGTCCAGCTAGCCATGGTAAAGCCACTTCATATCTTTGATCTTCACAGGTCCTAATTGTTTCCTTAAAATGGGTCAAAGTTTCTTCTTCAAGAAGGCTTTCATTTATCTTCTCTATGGGATCTGTAATGCCCACAACTTCCAAGTCCCACATTTTAGGCACGTCCATATTCTGTAAGCTTAATGTGACTAGGTTAGCAACTTCCTTTTTCTTCCCCAGTCCTAAAATTGTCCAACCCAGCAAGGTCTCAACTGCAGATACTCCTGAAGATAATACTTCTATTCTGCCAGTCAAAATGCTTCCAAGTATATCAGCTCCCAGAAGAACTCGTATAGGTGGTGAATCTCTTCCAACATCTGTAAGTTTTATTCCTCTGGAAGCAAGCTCAGAAAGCAATTTTCTGTCATGTATTCTAGGCAGGGTTGAGCATATCTTTTGTTGCTCGAGAAGAGACAATGGAGTTGAATATTTGCGATTTAAGCTTTCTACGTTTACCATGTATCTCTTATGATCAGAAGCAGGGGAAATTCCTCCGCCAAACAGTCCTTGAGAAAATATCTCTCTTCCAGATGGAGAAAGGAATAGTTCTGCAGCTAAATTCCTTTCAATATAGGACCGCTGGGATCCATCATCCAACAATGCTCGAACACAGACTTCTTGTCTCTATTTCGTAGTCTGATCATAATAGTTTTGAGATATATTTCATGTTCAGAGGGAAGATTTGTTAGCAGTGTTTCTGTAGATCTCTGCTCATTATCGGCTGTTCTGTCCTTAGACGAAAAATTACTTTCCTTTTCCTTGCGTAAATCTGGGCAAAGTAATGGATAATGTCTCCGTTTGCAAATTAAGCATCTCACACTACTATGACACCTTTTTGCCAAATGTCTAACCTTAAGGCAAACGAGACAGCATCTTTTTCTTATAACTTGCGATTTTCTGTCCTCATAACTCATATCAGATAACCTTTGACAGTCTTGACTTAGATGAGGGCGGTCACAGAAAATACAATTAAGTTTTGCACCAGTTGTACTTGAAATTAACGTAGCCGCAGTGGGTTCATCTTTATGGACCGATTTCTGACAATCTTTTCGTATAGCACCACTTTCCCTATCTTTACCGAATCCTTCACGAGCTAAACGTATCATTTCTTCTGATTCAATTTCATGGCGTAAAAAGCACATAAGTTTTTCCAGGGATCTCTGACTTGTAGCATCCTCAGTACTTTCTGAAATTCTACTCCTTTCCCACGCTCGCAGAACATTTTCTGGCAAACGTGACTCCACCAATGGCTCTAGAAAGTCAGCAAATTTTTCTTTTGTGCGCCCTAAGCTTTCCAATGCTCTTAATTTTGTTTCTAGCATATCGTAGAGGGTGGCTAAATCAGGGGCATTCTTTCCAGTCGTAGCATTTTTCAGAACCAGTGAAAGGAGATCGAGGACATATATTTGCACCAAGAGGTCTTCCCGGCCAAATCTTAATTTCAGCTGTTCGACGGCTTTTGGATAATTTTCAGTTGTTATTGGGAAACTGGAAATTAATCTAGCAGCTCTCGAATCAGGCACCATAGATTGGTATAAATATTGGAATTTGTCTATAGCAGTCAGTTCCTCTGAGTCGTGAATTTTTGAAAATATACTCCAAAATGTCAAAAATTCCTTAGGATCACCAGAAAACATCTTTAATTCAAATTTAGGTAAGTTTAATTTTACCACATCAAGCTCGGAAGAACTTTCCAAAAAAGATCCAGAATCTTTATTTAATAGCGTTTCTAACTTGGATTTAAGCTCAAGAAAATTATCTCTATAATCCTCTGCCGCCTGAAAATCAGTTTCGTATTCGGCAGCAGTGTCAGTATTTTCTAAAAGTAACGACGAAATTTTATTCTGAATCTCATCTAAACGTAAGAATTTATCTTCTAACTGAGAGTTCAATGCGCGCAGCTTATCGCCATCCTTGGCGTCTCCTTTCTTCGCCAAACATTCCTTCAACTTGTTCGCCGTAGCCGTAAACGAAGTTCTTATCGACTTTCGTTTTGTTTTCAAAGCATCCATATTCACATGAAACTTAAAATAGTTTCTTAAAATGATTCACAATAAATTCTTACTGTCTGTTTATAAAGAAGAAATAAAGTGAATATACTTTCTGAAACTTAAATCACTTTCGTAAACTTCATATCGTAACTCATAAGCAGTAATTTAAATTATTCGTACCTGCACATTTTATAGTTCTGAATTCTTCGAACGCAGAATTCTGTCCTGTCCACGGACGCCAATTTGTTGTGACTGAAGACGATCTTTTATCTATAAAATATTTATTTTACATTTATGTACAGGAACTATATCAAAACGTAAACATGGACGAAATTCTACACTAATTCTTCCCCGTTGCCAGTATCGCTAGCTGAATAACAAGTTACATAATTAGAAAAGACAACAGGAAGTGCGAAATATAAAATGGGTGGCAACAATGATGATAGAATTACGGTTAATTATACTAACGTTTTTATGATCAACAAGATGAATTATCCGGCGTTTGCTCTGGAGAATTTGTGGTCAACTTCTTATCTGCATTTAGTACAATTGAAATGAAAACGATTACTTTTTTAAGGCCTGATCTGATCCTAATACTGCTTAAGTTTTTTTGATTAATTTTTTTCTGTTCAGTCATTATATAGGCACTGATGAAATGGGCAATGATAATACATTTGGTTTTTTTTTCTTTGCTTAGATATGGTAAGAATACCTGATATTTCAAAGATTCTGGTTATTAAAATAATTTTGAGTTTGATGAATAATTTTTTGAATTTTTTTCAAAAATTAACTATAATAATACATTAAAGTAACCCATTTGGGGTTTAACGCGCCAATGAAAATCTATTTTCAAAACGAATGTTTCTTAATTTCATAAAACTTTTTTTCCCTTCTGTCTGAGATTACCCCAATCGAGATTTGACTTCGTAAGTTGCAGGAAAAAAGCAGTTTATCAGTTTGTGAAATTATTTTTTCATCATTTTTATATCAGATCAAATTCCTGAATAACTCTGCTTTTGAAATTGTTTTGTGTGATCTAATATTTTTTCTCTGTTTTTACATACTTGATTTTGTATGTATGTGTAACTCTACACAGCAAATAAAACTCAAATAAATGTTATAAAAAGTGGAATATGAAGGCAATGCACGAAAATCAAAATAAATTAAAACTGAAATACCTCAGAATTGAGATGTATCGAAATAAAAAGGGAATGAACGAGATAAAATGCAAAATATTAAAAAAGGATGCAAAGCAAATGTTCTTTAATCAACTCTATTAGCAGAAGTTATATTACGATATCTCCATGATTTTACCACAATATCCTGAATGCGTCACAGTATGGTAAATATATGTTATGAATATTGTGCAGCATTTTCAGCTAATGTGGCATTGATTGCTGAGAAATTCTGTCACTTCATGAGTGCCAGAATGTAAGCATTTATTTCGCTTATGATACATATGATACAGTTGCGATGAGGATGCGAGGCTTTATAATTTTGAAGAGAATTACGAGCGATCTGATTTTAGTCCACTGAGTGGTTTATAGTGAGTGGTTTTAGTCCACTTGGACCTGAATTGCTGTGTCACTTAAAGAAGGAATAAAAAAACTTTAAAACTATGTTTATGCAATTTCTTGAGACCAAAATTGCGCATCTGTATAGATTTTGGGGCCTGAAAGGTTCAACGGAAGGCACACAAAATGTATATTCGGTCTTTTCTATTAAACTACGAAACACAAATCGCACCGTATTGATTTCACTGACGAGAGAATTAACAGAAGCGGGAAATCCCGCTTGCGAGCTTTGCCGTGACCTTCGAGGCTTAGCCGCCTCCCTCCCCATCGCCTGCGATGAATTGCAGGGTGCAAATTCTTATACGGCGAACAGAAAAGAAGGTGCCACAACGCGTAAGCAAGTATACGAGAAAATCAAACGAAAAGCAATTCCTCTGATTAGTTTTTTTGCTGGAATTCACATAGAGAAATCGACTAATAGATTTCATTTGAACATTTTTGTCAAACCTTTGAAAGAAATCAACAAATTTAGTGTTAAGACCACATACCAAATTTCCTCCATTGAACTTTGGTACTGCAGATTTATGAAAAAACAGTGAAAATTGCATTTTTATCTGCGCAGTTGCTCATTATAGGTCTGCCAGACGGGGAGCTTTTGTACTAAATTTTTTCTAAACGATAAAAAATAACCACCATTGTGCATGAAATAATTATCCCGCACAAAATTTTACAATCAAGATATTTTTTATGGTTTCTGAAAATCCCTACGAATTTTTTTGTCTTCTTTGCAGTTAGATGTGGAAGAAAATTAAGTATTCATGTGGCTTTGAAAACGGCAATAAATAAGTTTCCAGTGAAAATGAGATATCACCTTTACATAATTATTATTCAATATTTGAAAATTTCTAAATGAAGGACTACCACTTTTCATATTGCAGAAAGTACTATATAAAATTTTTAACTTCTTCACTTGTGATAATATGTTTTTGTCCGTTCAGTTTTCTTTAAAATAAAGCTAAGACTTTTATGTCTGGGCTGGTAATTGAAAATTAGTTTCTTTTTCTATTTGTTATGGATGTGCTATGAGAACATGAATGTTTCAGTATATGCGAAGCTATAAGTTCTAAGATTGGACTATTAGTAGTGTCCGATATAGCAGATGAATAAGACCAGCAATGTAAGTGAAGATATAAAATGTACTGTTTACCCTCAAACCGGCCTGCTCATAACCTACTGAAGCAATCAAGTTTCAGGGGCTGAATACGCATAATAAAACAACATCAATATTGGAAATTAAACTGTCGTCAGGGCTATGAACTCCATAAAAACAACTTGTTCACTATTCGCCATATCTGCATGATTGGCAAAAAGACAAGTCAAGGTAGGTATTATATTTGATTTCTAGGCGTAACTAAGAAGGAGCCAATGCATAGGATTCACGCTTTCGTTTGGTGAACGATAGTAGCGCCCTTTTTGAGTTGAGGGAATTTGAATTAACTAGTTCGATTCCCTCTTTTCCATCGAAAATCAACCTTAATGGTGTCATGTTGGATCTTTGGTATGGATAAATGAATGTTTTATTGGTGAATATTGTCTATTGGACTGGATATGATTTGAATATGTGACTTTTACAATATGTGTGAAGCAAAAAGTTTTAGAATTGAATTATTAGTAGTGTCAGATACAGCAGAGGAATAAGAACGACTATGGAAATGCAAAGTACTATTTACTCTTGTCCTGACCTCCTCTCGACTCACGGAAGAAAGCAAGTTTTCGGAGTTGAATCAGCACAGCACTACAGCATTAATTCTTCAAATTAAGCGTTCTTCATGGCTATTTGCTCCATTAAACAACATATTCCCTTTTCGGCAATTATGCATGTTTATTAAAATGTATCATTGTTAACACAAGTCAAGGTAAATTTTATTTTTGACTTATAATAACTATGGAGGAAGATGTATAGAGAATTCAAGCTTGTATGTGATAAACGATAGTATCGCTCTTATTTGTGGAAATTGTAATTAATTCTTCGTTTCACCCCACTTCCAACTGAATAACGCCATGTTGCATCTTTGGTATGCATAAATGGAAAGATTAACACTGTATATTTCGGATATCTTATTTTCATTTGATTTATTATATTGGAGAATTATGACGTGTTTTTTAGTAAGAAATGGATGATTTCTGCTGAAAACCTATTATTCATGATTTCTCGAAATGAAAATGGCATGCTTAAAATTTCTTTAAAAACTTTTATCAAATGCGATTTTAATCAATTACAAATTTGTATTATTTTGAAATTTTATGTTCGTTTTTTATATGAAACAATGAAGTTTCGTATTATTTTTG
Organism: Araneus ventricosus; assembly: GCA_013235015.1. NCBI lineage: Eukaryota > Metazoa > Arthropoda > Arachnida > Araneae > Araneidae > Araneus > Araneus ventricosus. The sequence continues at coordinate 34,284 of BGPR01013901.1, read as the reverse complement.
TGTACAATAGCGGTAGAAATGTGACCCTTTGAACGGCGAAAATATTTCAGGTGAATTCTTTGAAAATGGCCCCTCATTAGCTAAATGGTGTACGCGAATTGGTCTAAGAATAACTCACGGAATGTTCTAAAACTGGCATAGTAAGTTTTCCTTCCCCTTGACCCTGTTGTTTCGGATAACAACAGGGGTTCATCTTCCCCACTAAACTAACGACTTCGGAGGTCGCATAACAAAAAGGGTAGAGCCAACAATAGAGAGGGACAACAATAGTAAAGAGAAGGAACTTGAAGAATATTATTCGATCCCAATTACTCTAAGCCACTTCCTAGTTTGCAAATTCTCTCACACTTTGAGTTCAAACAACTTTTTTGAAATGCATGCAGTTTCTGCTCGGGTTGGTCATGCGAATATATGTTTATGCTGGCTAGAAGAGATATCAATCGTTAGAGTCTATTTCCCGTACCACAATGTTTCTTTGTCAAAAAAAATTACTCTATAATTTTAATACTTTTGGCAAATAAAAGTGCTTGACAAAATTAAATTACCCATCTAAAGAAATAGCATTATGCTCCACTAATCTGATCGGTACAAAAGGACTTATATAGGTAATAATTTAACAATGCAGGAGACTAGGTTTTTCATAGAAAATTAAACCACACAAAATTCTTTTACTGTTTGCAAACGGTTCTTATAGTTGTCATTTTCAAATTTTCATAAATATAGAAAAGTTTGTCGAATGTATTTGTCGATTTAGGACAAATTAATTAACTATTTAATTTTCAATTTTAAACTCCAAGCCATTGGATCAGTAGGGTGGTCCGATAAATTATGAATCGTCCGCTCTTGAAACTTTCCTTAGTGTTCAAGAGAATTCTGTTAAAATGTTTTAGCAATCATTTTCTCGTATGTATTTTGTTCTTACACAATAATAATAAATATTGACACATTGTAAATTTTAAACACAATTTAATTTTTTCTTAAAAATTGAAATGAGAGCAACAACTTGAACGGAAATGAAATTGTGTTCACTTTTAAATTTTGTTTTTTTGAGTTTAATAAGTATGAAAAGATAGGTTATTATGAGATATATATTTTCAAAAAGATATCGAGAAAAAAGCAAAATCTTGCTTTCATTTTATTAACTTTATTTTTGTACAATTTTGTGCTTGAAAAGCTGATCATGACTTCCTACTTATATTAAATATTTTAAAAAATAGTCAGACATAAAGTAAGATTAGTTCAAAGTCCCACCATTGCCTAGCAACCAAGTATCTATAAATTTCTTTTCTTTAAAAATCCAATACATGTAATTAAGTTTATTAAATTTTTAAAAAATAGTAAAGTTACACACATAACATTTGTATCACTGAAAAGGTAAAACTTGGAAGTTTAAGACGGTATAAAAACGTTTGGGGAGATAAATTGCTCTGAAGTTACTGAGGAAAAACGATTTCGGTTAATTTCAAATTAACTGACTGTTTAATTAAATTTGGACATCGAAAAGTTAACAAAAATGTTTCTCTTGTTTCAAATGATAAGTTTGCAAAATTTGGCTGTAATCGGTCCAGTTGCTACGGAGATACACATATCTAAAAACATGTAAAATCGTCCGCAGAATACATGCCGGCGAAGATTTTAAAAAGCTACAAACTAGGCGACAAAATCGCGCTGCTTACGTGGAGGTTTTTGCATTTTATTCTTACTTATTTCTCATAAAATGCAGTGCCAGAACGGCGATTGGGTGCGTTCCGGCCCCTCTACATCTGCGCTTCCAACTGACATGTTTCATGACATTATGATTTTTTAATATACCATCACTTTACCATCACTTGGGATGATTTTAATTCAAGAATATATTTGCGTTTTCAAATTACAGTTTAATACGTGTTTTTGTGCAATAAACAATTCGGGAAACAAGAATAAAGATTCAGCAATATTTTTAATCTATGACAAAGGAAAAATGACTTTTCCTCGAAAAAATTAGGTTTGCAATATATTTAAACTTCATTACATTTAAATATTCTCTATTACGCATAAGATGAATGAAAGTTTATTTTATTATCTGAAATCTAAGCATTTATCAATATCTCTTAACTTTTGCATTCCTCTTTATGGCTATTGCTGAATATTTATTTTATTATGAAATGAAGGAAGACGCTACAAAAGTTGAATGTAATTAAAACAAATTCAGGCTTCCTAAATATATAAGGAAAAAAATTAAGAGTAGTGTAATCGAGATGTTACGGTTCTAAACTTTTATCGGTAGAATAACATAGGTTTTTTCTAATATCTCATATTTATTTCCTCCTTATTTAGATTAATGCAATGAATGAACCAAACAAAGGCACTATAACTATTATAATGATTGTTTTTAATACTTTTAAAAATATGGAGAAGCGACCCCAATTTTCACAAGTTAAGTATGTCCTAATTGTAAATTTTTGAAAAATGATTACCTTGACTGATCATAACAGTTTAAAAAAGTACCAATATTAGCAATAAATTAAGTTTCCTGACAGTAATATCGAAAGATAAATTAATATATTTTAAAATTTTTAATTCATATAACACGGGAGTGAATCTTTCAAAATTCGGAAAGTTAAAGTTTTAACCGCATTATTATTCTTTATTATAAGCATTTTCAAATGTTATTGCAAATGCAAAAAGTAAAACAAAATATCATTATTTCCTATACAAAAACAATGATTTGTATTAAATATTACAAATTTGTAATGCATTTGAATCACGTTTGATAAATTTTGAAAAACATTTTAAACGTATAACTCTCTTCTCTAGGAATGTTGAATATTAGATATTTTCCAGATATCATCGACTTATTCTTAATGGTCTTTCACTATCCTCTTATAAATAAAATCAAAATGAATTATCCGGAATAGACAATATGCAACAATAATTCATTCATTTATCCATACCAATGATCCAACATGGCACCATTTTGGTTGGGTGTAGTTGAAAATGGGGGAATCGAACTAGATAATTCCAATTTCCACAAATAAGGGCGCTGCTATCGTTCACTATACGAAAGCGTGAATCCTCTGCTTTTGCTCCTTCTTAGTTACATCAAAAAGCCAAAAATTATACCTTTCTTGACTCGGCTTAATAATTATATTTCTGTCAAACATGCAGATGTGACGAAAAGTAAATAAGTTGTTTTTATAGAGTTTATAACCCTGAAGAGAGTTTAATTTCCAATATTGATGTTGAAATACTGCGCGGATTGAGCACATGAATTTTAATTTTTCCGTAGGCTATGGTGAATGGTAAACAAAATATCACATTTTTTACTTCCATTTCTGCTCTTATTCTTCTGCTGTATCTGAAACTAATAATAATCCAACCTTAGAACTTTTAGCTTCGCATACTGGAACATTCAGGTTTTCATATCACATCCGTATCAAATGAAAATAAAACTAATTTCCTAATACCAGCCCAGTCATAAAAATCTTGGCTTTAATTTAAAAGAAGACAACATTCATGTCGGAGCACATAAAGAGCCAAAGTTTAAAATTTTATATAGAAGATTCTGGAAAATTAACAGTGGTAATAGATCTTTTACAAATTTTTAAATCTTGAATACTAACTATGTAGAAGATGATATCTCCTTCTCACTAGAGAATTCTTTATTCCCGTTTTGAAAGCTACATCAGTACTTAATTTTTTCTACCTCTAAATACAGGGTAGGCAAAAAAAATCCGTGCATATTTCAAGGAACCTCAAAAAACAATCGGATTGTTAAATGCTTTGCGGGATAATCATTTCATGCACACAGGTGTTTATTTTTCTCATCATATCGAAAAAGATTTAGTCCCAAAACTCACCGTTAGGCAGCATTATAATGAGCAATTACACAGAAAAAATGCAAATTATACTGTTTTCATAAATCTGCCATACCAATAATTCAATTAACAATTAGTATAGCTGCATTCCGAACAGCTGACCAAGGTTCATCTTCTGCCCGACGCAGTTTTATTTTTCACCACTCGCAGCTAACCTTTATAAGATCCAGCCGCATCAGACGAGCACCTGCTCCAACGTTTCCAGTCATATTTCTGTTTCCGGATGGAAGAAAGTATTTTGGCATCATGTGCTACATTCAAGCATTTTCACATCACCATGTTACATAAACTAATACCCTGATTGAGATTCTACGGTCCTATGGGCTCTATCTAAAGACCCGTTGACAATTCAATCACAGGAAATAACAGGTGGAGAGTCTCAAAAAATGTTACAACTGACAACATTTTAATTGGCAAAATATTTATGTGTTAATCTGGAATTAATGATTCGACTGAGAATCGCCGCCCTGTGTGGTACTGACGAGATCAGGCGGGTTATCGTCAGGTAAAAATTGTCGGCCTGGAGGGTTGAGATGATTTCGATCTTAGATGCAAACTCGGACTGTTTACCTAGTGTGTTAAAAGGAATATGTGTCATTCATTTTGCTTATAATATCAACAATTCTGAGTATTTAAACTGTGTTGTGTTCCGTAGTCAAGATATAATAAACTGACAAGGTAAAAACTAAAGAAAGTCTTCCTCTAAGAAATGCAGATCAATATTTTAGGCACGGGTTATTTATACTTATGATTAATAGTTTTAATTCGGAACTTCAGTTTAATTTTAACCCAGATTTTAATAGGGAACCTCTCCTCTGGAAGGCCTTATACCATTGAAGAATGCAATTTCAATGACAATGATATTATTCATGTAGTGTTGAAGCACAACAGTTTTTTTTAGTTTTAGTTTGGAGTTTAAATTAAAATCAGAATTCAAACTACAGCATGCGAAATGGGAAATTGGGGTTAGGAATCCTGAGACAACTGCTGAAACTTTCAAACAGTGTGATAGGTGGGTTTTTCCCCACTGAGTGAATTCTTCAACTATTTGGGGCGGATATTGTGGCTACTCTAGAGAACTCTATGTAACATCAAAAATATATGCCTTTTCGATTTTTTTTATTTATTCCTATTTGAAAAGAGACCTTGCTTAAAAAACGCCTTCAGATAGGAAATCTGTTTCGTTACAATTTACAATAATAATTTTATTAAAAGAACTTAAAGATATGGTTAGAGGATTTTTTTTTCTTAAATTTGCCTTGTTCGGACTACAAACAGTTATATAAATTGGTCTGTTTAAATCACTGGTATTATAACTTGAACTAGACGGATAGCCAAGAAAACAAGTAGCTTAGCAGGTGGTCCTTAATATTTTAAATTTTAATTATTTATTTCGTGGTGACCTTTTCACCCTGACGAATTATCCAGTAGTGAATTGTGGAAGGAGACAGGTCCAATTGTCAGGCAATGGCTCTTTCCCATAAATATTCCTCTTCGTACAAATAACAGATGACGTGACGCAAATCCATGCTTGTTTTGTTGGGAAACAAGTGGCTTAATGCTAACCAAAGAGACCTGGAAGATTTTCATAAGAAGGCTACTATGATTAAAGAGTAATTTAAAGGAGATGATCCTAGTTTCGTGTCTTTTCTTTGGGATTTTTAATTGCTAACTCTTTTAAATTATCCAATTTAGAATACTTGTAAACTATCCAAGGAAGCCAGTTTCCTTAGTTGGTCCATGACAAAATTTTAAAGATATTTTTTTCTCTACTTTAAAGTTCATTTCATAAAAAGTTGGTTACATTGTTCTGAAGATAAATAAATTATAAATAACATTCGATTACTTGTTTCTTTAATATTACATCTCTATCAAAGTACACTAAAAACTATCCAGGTAATCCAAATTCGGCAGCCCTCCCCTATATGTCATATAAAAAATATCTGAACTGTAGTTATTTACGTTTCTATTGGTCTTAATGTCTCTTGAAATAAGTAAAAACAAGAAGGTATCTACATGGCGAAAAGAAAATTTCTCCTCTAAATTCACTTTTAACGTCTGAGCTGCTGTCCAAAGAAAAGATTACTATCATCTTCTGAAGTGACGAAGATTTTGAACTCCATTTTTTCTTAATCTTTTCATGACTATAAAAGATCTGAAAACAGGCAATTTAAAACGAAAATGATCTTCAAAAACTTGTAATATCTATTTTCGTTAGCCGAAAAATTGTTTCTACATTATTTCAGGCGGTTCAAATAAGGTAGAAAAAATAGTTCAGTGTTTTCCAGGGTAATAATTCATGGTTGCAAATGATATACTATGTCTTTTATATTTTATTAATATTAGAAGTAAGGGATCATTTTATTTACGAAATTTTATATCTTTAAATATAAAGCCAAGGCTTCTTGATTTCGACATGGGATTAACAATAAGAAAATATTTTTATAACAATGATAAAAATGTTTATCTTTTAAATTTTATAATATTACTTATTATTTAATATATTAGCGTCATTATTGTTTAATTGACAGATATCGTCGCTTAAAAAGCAACATCATCTATCTCAATTTTTTGAAATTTCAAAGAGGAAGGAAATACTGAATTTTTCGCAACCAATAAAAATATTTCTGATTTTTTTTCACTTTTTGTGGAATAGGCGGTTTTATCTTTATATATCTGATGTTCAATAAATTCATAACTCTTTTTTATTGCTTGCGAAAAATTGAGTGTTTTCTTCCTCTTTGAAATTTCAAAAAATTGAGGTAGGTGGTGTTCCTTACTAACGATAATATGTTCAATTTTTATTTTAATAAATTAGTATCCTCCAGCATTTAACCTGAACCAAATATGTAAGAAAAGTAAAACAGCTTTGTAGTTGCAAAACGAGAAGTGTCGGAACGTATAATCGGCTCTTCTGGTTTCATTTCGAGCGAAATAATCAATGACTTTTTTCCACAATATTGGTATGACCATCAAATGACATGAAGATGTTCACGGGCAGGCAAATAACAGAATTTTTTATGGATGTCGTCCAAAATTTGCTATATTCAGAAATTTGGTGTTGACATCTCATCCTACGTTTCATTCCTCTAGCTGTTTCGGTTTTTGAATTATAATGTTCATAAACACACTGACAGACAGACATAATTTAATTTTTTTCATTAGGAGAAAGAGGGAGACCCCGGGAGCTCTAAAACTTGACGATTCCTCAAAGTATAGACGTCGAACATTTCAGCCATTACAATGCTTTCTTTTTGTGTATTCCGAATTCTGGAAAGAAAGAAAAAAAATTATTAATTTATGGTATTATACCTACCTATAAGTGGAATGTGGTGCTTTTCAATGTGAATGTGCTTACTGAATCTCTTTGCGAAGATTTATTCATTCACACTTCCTACATTTCATTTTGAGCGACTAACACAGGCTCTAGAGCCGCTGTATTGGATATTCTTTAAAAATTTATTCTTTTTTAAGCTTCCACCTAAGTCAGAGCTTCTTTCTTAACTGTCTCACACTGTGTTCACCGAAGTTCAAAACGGTTGAATTAAACTGTAAAGTAGCGTTATTTTTTGCAAGGTTGAGAAGCTGGATTGTAGAAAAATGAGAATATATTAAAGATTTTAAGATCTGAGGTGCGTAGAATTTGTAACCCGTTCATAATTTAAGTTTAATCACATTTAGTAGATTATTAAGTTCGATTAAAGTAGATTTTTAACATTAGTTAGATTTCATTCTTTGTTGAAAATTCATTGAGTATTGCAGCAATTCTAACTTTTTATTTAAGGGTTTTGTATTTGAACCAGTTTTAAAATATTTCGGTCACTATTTATTTGAACATGAGATATTATGTAAGATTTATGACCTGCTATAAATTTCTTCATTTTTTTTACCTTCTGATATACGAAGTATGCAAAGAGAAAATTTCGTTATTGGCGAAAAATTCTATTTCGGGATTCTAATAAATCAACATGTTTCAGACCTTCATAAGTAAAATAATTCATTTTTTCAGTTATTTCTGCCTGTATTAACTCAAACACGCAACGAGCTACAGGCGTGACATTTGGTATTCGAACTTTTCACCAAATTTGCAGTTTCCTGTCAAGTTTTGGTCGAAATCCTTTTCCCAGAAGTTTGTCTGTTCGTCTCTACATGTTCCAGCGAACAACATGGGAAATTATAGCTTAGTGACACAATATGACGCTTTTTTGTGCTAAGTAGTATAATGAAGAAAATCGAGTTCGCATTTCGGACACCTTTCTTCGAACGATTGGATCCGAAATTTGATAAATAATACTTTTGGTCAGAAGACCTGATACCCAATTTAATTTAAATAGGTCAATGCGTTTTAAAACTATTGTGTTCACACACTCGAAGAGACGGATCGATAGATGAGCAATTCATCGACGGATTTGGTTCAAAATTTGATATAGATCTACAATTTTGATGATAACATTGTGTATCGAATTTTATTCGTGTATCTGTACTTTTTTTTAGATATCGTGTTCAGATGACCACGGGTTGAATGACAGACAGATTTTATTTAATCCATTCAACCATTTGCGATCTGGAGTTAAAGTGTTGACATGGGCAGATAACCGAGTTCCTATAGACGGATTTCGTCCAGACTTTGATGGGAAACTACAAATTTAGTGAAAAAACTGTATACCAAATTTCAACCTAGTAGCATAAAGCGTTTTTAAATGAATGGGATGAAAGACAAACAAACATACAGAGACACATTATTTCAAAAATGTATTTTTTGGACTTACTTAGTTCTGAAATGTGAAGAATCGTCAAACTTTGGAGGAGAAACTTAATTCTCTCAAAGACGTTATTCGATATATTGATTTTTTCACTGATTTCAACAAGGTTACGAAATCTTTTATATGCATTACTAATGATTATCATAGCATTAAATGGTTTTTCAAAATCAGAAAATTCGTCGAGTTTATTCTGCGGCTCAAGATTAGATTTTAGGTTTTTATATGTTTTCTCATGCGTGCTGATGTTAGTTTTAAATTTTTTAGAGTAGGTCATGTTTTTTTAATTTTGACGGTTGGAAATGATGGACATGGACGCCAAGGGGTCAGATGCCCTATTTCATTGCAAAGCATGTGCACCGTCTAAAGGGGCTGTCTCTTATATAGGTTAGTAGCAAATGCTGAAAAATAACACTGCTTCGGACCGAACCGTAGTCTAATAGTTACACTATCGTTAATTAAATTATTCTTGATTACATTTTTATAATTAACAGCATAATTTAAAGGAGAAGATTAACTCTCTCCAAGATGTGTTTCGATATATTGATTTTTTAACTAATTGCAACAAGGTTGCGAAATCTTTTAAATATATTGCTAATGATTATCACAGCATTCATTTGTTTTTCAAAGTCAGAAATTTCGCCGAGTTTATTCTGCGGCTCAAGATTAGCTTTTAGGTTTTCATATACTTTCGCATGCGTGCTGATGTTAGATTTAAATTTTTTACCGTTTGTCATGTTTTTTATTTTTAACACTAGGAAATGATGGACATCGACGTCAAGGGGTCAGATACCCTATTTCATTGCAAAACATGTTCACCGTCTAATCCGGCTGTCTCTCATATAGGTTAGTAAAAATGGTGAAAAATAGCTCTGCTTTGGGCAGAAGCCGAATAATAATAGTTACACTGTCGTTAATTAAACTATTCTTGATTACATTATTGTAATTAACAATATAATTTGCATTTTCTGGAGATTTACTCCATATATCGACACCTGTCGGGGATTTTCTTTGTACTAAATTTTTGTATGTCATGTAAAAATCTTACCAATGATCATGAATTTTGAATGAAGTGTTAACCTCGCATCCCATTATATAATTGTATCTATTTCTTTAAGATAAAGTCTGGATATCTATTTCTGGGCTGTTAAATTAAAAATAGTGTTATTGTCATTTCCTTCGTATGTGATATAAAACCGCGAGCTTTATAATATGCAAAGCTAAACGTTATAAGATTAGATTACTTAATACTGTACGATACAGTAGAAGAATCAGAACTTCAATGGCAGTGTAAGAAATACAAAGTATTGTCGACCCTACTCCTCGGCCTACTCATAGGAGCTCAATCTGCACAGTACTACAATATCAATACTGAAAATTAAGCTCTCTTTTAGGGCTATGGGCTCCATTAAATAAACTCACTTTTCTCCACATTTTCCTTGTTCATTCCTTGTTTCCTTGTTCACAAAGGAGGAGAATATGCAGAGTATTTACGCTTGGATGTCATCAACGATAGCTGCACCCTCATTTGAGGATATTGGAATTCCACATTTCCAACGGAAAACAACAAAAATAACGTCATGTTATATATTTGGTAGGGAGAAATAGAAATTTTATTGTTGCATATTGTAAATCCTGGATATCTCATTTTGATTCGTTTTATTATATTAGGGAATTATGGCAAGTACGTTAGGAATAAATCGATGATCTCTGCAAATAACTAATTATTCACTATTTATTCCATGAGATGAGAACGGTATGTTTGAAATATTTTTAAAACCTTTTATCAAACACAGTTTAAACAAATTACAAATTTGTATTATTACAAAATTTTATTTCTGCTTTTGTATATGAAATAATGAAATTTCGTTTTATTTTTGTGCTATTGCAGTAGCATTTTGAAATACTTATGATATGTAATAATCTGAAAAAGTATGGATTATTCCACCAAATTTTTGTTCTCCCGAATTTTCATAAATTTATTGAAATGGTAATGAAAATAATTTGAGGATATATAAATTTATCTTTCGCTATTGCTATCGAATAACATTACCTTTTTTGTATTATTCTTACTTATTTTGCACTTTTATAATAATTTAATGTGACCATTTTTTAAAAATATAAAATCAGTACATACTTATAGGGAAAAAAATTGGAAGCGAATTAACCATATTTTCAAAGTTAACAAAACAAAAACAAAATAGCAATCGCACTTTCCGTTTCATATATGCAATGACTGAAACTAAATATACCGAAAATGAAGAAGAGATATAGGATGGAACGATGAAAATTTTTTGATGTAGACATACGTCTCTCCATAATGGTCTAATGGTGTGTCGGAAAAGGAAAAAATTATGACGCTTTTTGCACTGAAGTTAAACGCTTATCGCTCCGCCACCAAACAACATAGAGAGTTGGTGTTAGATTCATTTAACAGAAAAAGGGGGACTTTTAGAAGTTTAGAATTTGAAATTACGGTTTAGTCACAGTCGAGCTGCGAAATTAGTCAAAATAGCGAAACATTTTGATGACGTCACAGCGACCGATGCGCGCGCATGCAGACTAACAGGAAATTCATTTACGGATCTGAGGTTGACGCGAAATATTACTCAAGAATTCTTCAATTACTTCGAGTTCCATGCTAAAGTTAAACGATTATAGCTCCGCACACAAATAACATAGAATATTGGTTTTAGTCATAGAAATACTATCCTATGGAATGCCCATCCTTTTCAGTTTACGAGAGGGCCAACATAACCCACGTGACTAGTTCTGAAATTGAGCTATATTTGAATCGTTATGAAAAAGAGTGTTTCCTTGGCGCGTGGACCATAGAATTGATTTTCACATTGGACTCAATTCACACGGCTTAAAAGTCACATGACATGCTTTAAATCTTACATTTATGAATATATTTAAGTTTAATTCTTTCTGTTTTTCCGGGATAAAATGAAGCTTGCCCTTAACGCAAAGTACATGCAATTTTAATTCTCGTACCAAATTCTTTCTTCAAATGTTTGTTTGTTTATATGTTCTGTTACTTCAATTTTAAATTAGGATGCTCCTTGCGGAAAATAATATTTTTTTAGAATATATAACTCGTGAAATGTATTAAATTGTTATGTTAATATTTTAGTTCCTTTAGAAGTGACGTTACATTTTTTAAAGATAAGTTCCAATTTAATACGAATGAGATACAGTTTGCCTTTTTACTATTATATTGACACCTTACGAAATGTTTCCTGAACTAAACTGGTTTTAGTACTCTAAATTAAGTACCTTTTGGTAATATTGGGCAGAAGAAAAGGATTCTTAATATATTTCTGATGCATAGAAATATGTTCACATATTTCTGCTAATTCTTGTTGCGTCAACTAAATTATAACAAATGGTTGACAATGAAAATAACTCATGTTTTAATAATATCATTTCAAACCTCAAATGAATTTGATTTCTAATTTTAACTGCAGAATAATTAGTTATTTTATATTTTAACTTTTTCATTTTCATTTAGAATTATATGACTCGATAGACGAAAGTGTTCATCGACAGTAGCAATTTAACTGCCATATTTCTAATCGAGAGCTTCATTCACTAACCAGTTTCATTTAATTAAATAATAACTCTTTCAATATACAATGAATTAATTAGCAATTTTATTTAAAATATTAATTTAAACTACAAAATAACATTTAATTCCCAATTTGTCATATACAGGAGAAACTTAGTTCATTTTCTTGTTTTATTAACATAATGTTAAACTGTATGGGCTTTGATGTGCTTTAAGTACCTTAAAATGCTTGAACATATCCGAGAGTAATTTGTCGATTTGAAGTTCTCCCTGTCCAATTTATTCTCCCATAATTTTCTGCGATTTTCATCTTTTCGGAAGCTGAAATTTGAAATTAAAAAATTATTAAAATGAGCAATGAACTGTATCCAAATAAAAAGAAATCATTTTGAGTTCGTTATTAAAATTTTCAGGCATAACCACAAAATTAAAAATAATAACGTTTATATCTGTGAATTTTTTCAAAATATTAGTTAAAAATATTAATGAGTTTATACTTTAGTAACCAATTTTAATTTGAATTCGTGATGAAATCGTTTACTTAACTCACACTGAGGTAGCCAAAATGCGCGCCAATTTTCATTTAAATTGAACTTAAAGTTAAATTAATATGAAAAGATATACATAAATAATAAAACTTACTTACCAATGGAACCTTATTGGTCCTCTTTTAATGAATTTCTGGTTACATCTAGATTACAGCAGATTTTGAACATTTTTTTTATAAATTACGGCAGCTCTTCAAGAACGATTCCCACAGATTAACACTGAAAGTTCAGTGGGGAGGGATCGCTGGAGTCTACCAGTCACGTGATAAAAACCAGTTTTATCTTGGCTTCAGCTCGGCGATAGCGATGCGTGTTTCAAGGGTTAGTACTTCTATGGTTTTAGTTTCATTTAACAAAGAAAAGTAGACATTGAAGATTGCAAAAATAATTTCAGAATTTGTAATTACGGTTTTGTCACAGGCGAGTTACAAAGTTAGTAAAGACTAATAGTCACAATAGAGTTAATGGTCACATAGAGCTACTCTACTCGAAGAAGTCACGGTTGAGTAAGGTAAGTAAGTCTACGCCCCTCAATCACAGCAGCCGTTTCGCAAAGACAGACTCCTGTCGATTTTTCTTCTTTATTTAACTTATAATAGTACGAATTCTTTTCTTTACTTACTTCGACCTCGCTTGCAATGGCAAAGTGTACAATCATCGCATATTCAAATAATGGGAAGATACATATCTACACACAGCCGATTTTTTTATTGATTTGCACATTCTAGTTGGCACCTTTACTTTATACTAAAACAACCATTGGCAAGAAGACAATTCTCATGTCGAGTATTGATAGATGTAGAGAAGTAAATGAGTCTGTAATGCCATCTATGTAGTATTAGCTTAAGTGAAGAGATTGAATTATATTTCACAGTGAGTCTAATCGGTTATGGAAAGAAATGAACTCTCTCTATAGACTTTGAATTCTTATTTGCGGCTTTTATTTGAGAAGTAGTCAAGCACGTAAAATTTCCGATGACTCTATCGGTTTGAACTCGTTATAAACGATTGGCTAAATTTACACCACTACAAAATATCTTTTTTCGAATTTAAGTTGCTTTTTCAGTCGAACGGTCTTTAAAATAATATTCTACAGAGCAAATTATATTATTTTACAATGTGTATTCATGGACTATAATCAAGGAATAAGTGCTTGATAAATTATACTTGCAAACACATCTTTTGGAACTGATTTTATATGCAAAGTTCCACTCAAATTGGGATATCACCTCCGGATACTTAGTAATAAACATTTGAAAATATCTAAATGAATGTTACCACTTTTAATATTGCAAAAAATGTTATATAAAATTTTTAAAAATTGCTATATTAAGAATGAAGCTGATGTGTCAAACTTTCTTTAATATAAAACCTTGACTTTTATGTCTGGGCTGGTAAATAAAATCTAGTCTTATTTTCATTTGGTACGGATGTGATGTGAACACGTGAATGTTAAAATATGCGAAGTTAAAAGTTCTGAGATTGGATTATTAGTTGTGTCGGATACAACAGAACAGACGTGGAAGTGATAAAAATGCAAACTTTTACTATTTATTATCTCTCCATGGCCTCCTCATATCCCAGAGAAGCATGCAAGTTTCAACAGTTGAACCGCATAATAATACAAAATAAGTACTTAAAATTAAGCCCCCCTTTCACGGCTATTGGCTTCATTTAACAACATGTACATTTTCGTAATATCTGAATGTTTGACAAAAATCTAATAATATTAAAACGAGTCAAGTTAAATTTTATTCTTGACTTGTTGATGTAGCTAAAGTGTAGGATATGTAGAAGATTCATATTTAAATGTGATAAACGATAGCAGCGCATCTATATGCGGAAATTAGAATTAATTGCTTCCAGTCTCTCCCCCATTTTCAACGAAAACCAAAGTAAATGAAGCCATGTTGAATTTTTGATATGGGTAAATGGAACTTGAATTGTTGCAGATTGTGTGTTCCGCATATCTTATATTGATTCGATTTGTTATATTAGCGAGTTATAAAAATTACTTTAGGAATAAATCGATGATCTCCGCAAATAGCCGATTATTCATCTTTCCTCGAGATGAGAACGGTATGTTTAAAATATTTTTCGAAACTTTTATGAAATGTGATTTAAATGAATTACAAATCCCTTATATTTTTAAATTTAACTTCGCTTTCTCATATTAAATATTGAAATTTAACTTTATTTCTGTGCGATTTCGTTATCATTTTAGAATGTTTATCATATGGAAAACTCCAAGAGAATATCCATTATTCCTTTAAAATTTGTACTTTTCCGAATTTTCATAGATTTTTCTCCGAGTAATATGGCTTGGTAATGAAAATAATTTTAGAAGATATTAGCTTATTCTATTACTGTCGAAAAACATAACTTATTTTAATTATTTTTACTTATTTTAAACTGATATAATAATTTAATGTGAAAATTTTTCAAAAATTTAAAATCAGGACATACTTATAGAAAAAAATTAAGAGCTCGTTCACCGTATTTTCGAAATTAGAAACAAATGTGTAACTAAAACTAAATAACGGAGAAATGAGGATGATATTTTGATAAAAAAAATATGTTAATCCTACGAAACAAGTTTTGTAGTATAATATTTCATTTACCCTTTTTCTAATTTTTTTTCTCATATATATCTGAAGAATGTATTGATTTTAGCAAAAATTGATTATTGGGTATTGTGATAAGATTTCAGTTAAATAAGGTCAAAATTATATTTGTTAATTAGCATGCTCTTTAAGGTTTCAATATGTAATTTGTTTTATCATTGTTGGTAATTCAACTAAAACACTTTCGGTACCTCCATTGTTACTAGCGAACAGAGACAGTATTACAATAATTTACCGAAATCTTTATTCGTAACATCATTTTCATTGAAAGCTGCAAATATTTGATTTTTTTTTGTGTTTGACAAAGGTACTGAATTTTGTCTCCAATGTTCAATAATTTCTTTTGCAGTGTAGTGCAGAACAGAGGACGCTTCGTCAAACATTTCGTCTTCAACCAAATTAATTTCGGATTAATTTTGAAGAATTTAATCACTACAAACTTGAATGGTTTCATGGGTGGGTTGGGTATTTAATAATGTAAAGTTAAATTTTTCCTGAGCTGAAAAATGTCCTCCCCACTTCTCTAGATAGTGAAGACATGTCCCTTAAAATGCCACTACTTTTTGTATGAAAATAGAAGGTTTCATCATACTTTCTTTCTATACTGTGTTTAAATTATGTCGCGCTTGTAATAGTATGAAATGTTTGCTTTTCTCTCCACTAGCTTTGTTTTTAGTTCGCAGTAGAAGATTCATGTTTCTAGAAATCTCCTATCCTTCTATTTTCAAAATAACAATGTGGAGTATCGATCACATGACCACCTCCTCATCCGTCCCCACTTAAAACCACATAAAATTAAACATAATTTAAGGTGGTATGTTTGCATACAATGCTTAAATTAGAGTCCGTATTATGCATTTTCACATTAAGTACAAAAATTATATATGACTCGTGTAGCTGCAAAAGTGGCCATCTCCAAATAAGAAATGTTTTGAGAAAAGTGGATTTGCGGTGACATCTAGTTAAAACGAGATTTGAAAAATAAAGTGCATGGCGTTGGAAGCGTTTCGGCTATGCATTCCTGTTTCCAATTCATGATGGAGATGTGTTAAGAGGGTGAAATGGACTTAAAATCTTTGAAAAAACGTGCATCTGAAAAGTGGAGATGGATACTTTTGCAGCATATGTTTGTAATGATGTCGAAATTTGTGTCAAAAAATGTCTTGTCAGTCACGGTCGTAGGTCGAGGAGACCCTGTAACCTGAATTGAAATGCGTTATTAGATGTTGTTTGTTGCTTTTTAAGTTTGACATTGGGTTCCTGCTTGGTAGACTAAGGCAAAGTCAGCCTTCTGTATCTCTAGTGGAGAAGTACGCCGAAATTATTGTAATGCATAATGGAAAAACAAGCATAATCTTCAATACTTAACTCTGTTGAATTCCTTAAAAGAGTTAATTAACGTGGGATTACAGACCCATAACAAACGTAAGTGTGCATGCTTTCGCGTTATTTTTCTTCTTGCCAAAAGCTTAATAAATCTCCAAAATTAAATTGGTGCTTGGTGCTGCACCTTTTAATATGCGACAGAGTCAGCATTCACAGGCCATTTGCAGAGTTGGAAAACTGTTACGGCGCTGCTTTTGCACGAGAAAAAATTGTGAAAACCTCCTTAAAACAGCGCTATTTTTTTCACCCCGTTTATATCGTTCTGAGAGTGCTTGCCTTGCGACGAAACCACTGTCTCTTCCTAGCATATTTGGTACATTTTAAATGCTGGAGAAGACTTATTTATTAAAATCAAAATTGAGCGTATCAGTTAATTAAACAGTTATGAGAGTAATATTGTTATTAATAAGAAATATTGTAAAGTTTCAAAAATAAACATTTTTATCATTCTTACGAAAAGATTTTAATATTGTTCATCCCATGTCGGTACTACGAAACTTTGACTTCAGACCGAAGATATAAAATTTGAGAAATAAAATTATTCATTACTTCTAGTATTAATCAAATATGAAAAAATAAATATTCACGTTTGTGAAGATTATCGTCTGTTTTCAGCTCTATGTAATCATGCATAGATTAAGACGGAGTCCAAACTATTCGTCACTTCCCAAGACGATAGATTTATTTTCTTTTGACAGCAGCTCTGTCCTTAAAAGTAAATTTAACCCTGTGACTGCTCATCCCGCGATTTCCGCGGGTTGAAAGTAAATCAATTTTCTCCTGCATCTTGCCATTTTCGAAAACTTTTTTCTTAACTTAGAGCTATTACAACGTTGAATCGTATTTTACTAATAAAGCCTTGAACATAAATAACAATTAGCTTAATTAAACCGTATTTGAACACATTTGCGAGCGTTGAATCTAATTAGCGATTTTTAAAAATTCTTCTGTCAGAGGATGTAGCTTCCTCCTTGTTTTAATTTATTTCTAAAGACATTCAGACCAGTTGAAAGATAAATAACTGTAGTTCAGATATTTTTTATAATATATGTAGAGGAAAATTGCCAAATTTGAATTATCTCGCCATTTTTAATGTATAGTGATATAGAAGAAATTTAATAAAAAAAACAAGTAATCAATTTTTTTAAAAATTATTTACTTTCAGAACATTGTAACCAACTTTTTATAAAATACACCTGAAAATAGGACAAATAGCTTAAATAATTTTGTCATCGGTGCAATACAGGAACCTGGTTTCCTGTGTTGGACCACCTTTTCTCTAAATAGGATCACCAGTTTCTTTAAGCTGAATTAAAATTAAAATATGTTTTGAATCTTGAGTTTAGAACAGCGCACAATATCTGCATACAATGAACTGTATCAGTTACATTTTATGAACTGTATCAGTTCTTCTTCCTCACATAAGGTATAAAACTCAGTAAATCTATCTGGAAGGATCTATGTGTGGTAACCGGAGTTCCAAGTTGGTGGAAACAGGTGCAAACGTCACACTTTCAAGAACAGACTTGGCAAAACAAATTGAAGGAATAACTTCTTTACACGACTCCTAACATTTCTTTAAAGTCTTCTACTGGCGAAAAAGCAGATATACACGGGTAACTGGATAAAACAATCGAACGTGTATCCAGGAAATTCCAACACAGAGTCCACGTAGCTGATATCACAGATTTATGTTTTCTCGTCTTGAACTTTCTTCTAAAACTTAAATTTACTGTAATCTTGGAAAATGATTTGGAATATTTCTAAATTTTGGACCCAATCCATCGAAGGATTAACTTTCCAGCCGTACAGTTGTTGTAGAATCCTTATATATATATATATATATATATATATATATATATATATATGATATTTTAATTTTTTAACTTTCCTAAATAATCTTAACGACACCTCATTTTAAATACTTCTACTTTCATCATAATTAACGCACTACAACTTTCTTTTCAAGTCACGAGTTCTAAAGGGGAAATTCCCTCTTCTGGGTACTTAAGCGTTCTGCGCATTCTTTTCTGCCTTTTTTTCACGCCAGCATGTAAGCTTTCAACAACAACGCGCCGCTCGGGCGTAAACTTCTGAATACTGGTCATGGAGCTACGTAAAAATTAAGTACTTTACCTATGAAGAAATAACGTAATGCCTGAATAAAATAAGATTTAAGCAAATATTATCTCTTCCATGATCAAAATGGACTGCATTTCACCTTTTTAAAGCCTGACCTTATATATATATACATTACAAACCCTGATCGCACCGCTCGCCATTGGAAAAGAGATTTTTATTGTTACACTATTTTTATTTGGAGTTTAAGCTAAGAAGTTTATTTCTGTAGTTTAGAAAACAATAGTGGACTTCCTTCGTTCTTTCTACTGCCCCATTTAAAGTATCTCCTTGTGAGATCCTCTCTTTACAAGTTTTATGGAATTATCAATTTCTAATTTTAAATAATCTGAATTAGTGCCACCTTCATTTCGAACTTGAGGTTATCTCGGGATTTTCAACAAACATTTTTAGATTTAGATGTGACATCTCGAACATACACAACTTTTCCCTCATCAAATTTCAAATGTTTGTATTTGAAATTGCGCTTTATTCCGTCACTAGAAATTCTGGATCTTCTGGCATGTGTTTCACAACCAAGTAGCCTTTCTTCTTTATCACCTAGTCTTCGACGATGTTACTTTGACAAGTAGAAACTTGCTCTCGATAGTTTTCGATTGCCTTTGTGAAGCCCATACTACCGTAGAATCTTAATCAGCGGCAATAATATCATGATAATGGGAAAGAATTTGAATGTAGAAGACGATGACAAAATTTTTCCAGAAGCCGTATTCTGCCTGTACAATCTAATACCGCAGCCTCTTTTATAGACTAGTAAAGATGGATGAAAAATAACAAAGCCTCGGGCAAGAACCGGACCCTGATAAACTGCTTGGAAGGCAACTAAAGTAACCGTAAATTGAATTTTGGGTACTGCTGGTCTATTAATCACAGTGTAATTCGCATCTCTTCTGGGTAGTTTCTCCTTATACTGCCGCTTGAAAGGAAGTTTTGCACTTAATTTGTTTCTATTACAAGAGATAAAACCAAAGAATGTGCACGAAGTGCCTCATTTTAAAATCGTCCTATATTTTATGGTTTGTTTTGAAATTTCTACAGATTATTTGTACACTATGTATTTATAGTTTGAAAAAATCTTAAACAGTTAAGTAGGTTTACAAACAGGAATAAATACGGTTCATGTCAAAATGAGATATCATCTTTTGCATAGTTAAGAATTAAGATTTGAAAATCTGTGAAAAAAGTATTACCACTTTTATAATTGAAAAAGGTTTCGATATAAAATTTTAAATTTGTATTAAGACACATGATGCTCTTCGATCGTTTCTTTAATAAAAAGCCTGGAGTTTAATTTCTGGGCTGGTAAATGGTAATAACACTATTTTGTGTTATTACCATTTTTTACGGATGTGATATGAAATCGTCAATGCTACAATACTTTTCGCAATACATACATATTTGCCAAAAATGTGTCCTTGTTAAGTCGACTCAGAGCCTGTATTATTCTTGATTTGTTGATGTAACTATGGAAGAGGACATACAGAGAGGATTTATGAACGCGATGAAAAACGATAGCAGCTCCCTCATTCCTGGAAATTGGAATTAACTATTAGTTCGAATCCTCCCATTTCCAACGAAATCTAAACTAAATGACGCCATGCCGTATCTTTGGTACGGATAAATTTTAAATTTTATTATTGCATAGAGTACATTCCGGATACCTTATTACTTTTATTTATTATATTGTGGAATTATGACAAAAACGTTAAGAATAACTCGGTGATCTCAACAAAATATGAATTCAGGATTCCTCTGGATGAGAATGGTAAGTTTAAAATGATTTTCAAAGCTCGCATGAAAAGTTATGAAAAAAGATTTACCAGTTTGTAATATTTTAAAATATTATTTTCAATTGTACTTGAAATAATTGAAATTTCATTTTATTTTTGTGCTATTGCGGAGGCATTTCAAAATGCTTATCATATGGTATAATTTGACAAAATATGCATGACACCATTCTATTTTGTTTTTCCAAATTCTGATATATTTATTTCCGAATAATATGACTTGGCAATAAAAATAATTTCTGAAGAAATTGATTTATCTTTTGTTATTACCTTCGAAAAATATAATTTATTGTTATTATCGTTACTTTTTTTAACTGTTATAATAATTTAAGGAATTGATTATTTGCGGATACTCAACCTATACGAATAAAACGTTATTTTCAGGTACACTGTATCCTAAGGTCTTAGCCCAGTGATACTGGGATCCGATCAGATATCAAAAGTCACAGTAATACAGTATATTAATTTTAATTACGTTGTTTGATTAATGAAGTTCTTACAAGAAATTTACATAGAAGAAAATCATTCAAATAATCTGCCTAACCCGGATGAGATATCGAGAATCAAAAGTACATAACTGGATTCAATCGCAATTATTAGTGTGAGTCTACTCGTAAGTGACTCACTGACAAAACTGACAAAGTTCAGTCAAAAGTTCAACTCAGGGCGAGTTCAAAGTCCAATGGCCGGAAATAGAAATTTGAGTTATTCTAACGCTCAAATATTCGAAATAACTACCAAAGAGTTATGTGAATTACCAAGGTAGGTAATTGGCAGTGAGGTATGGCACGCTCACTTGTTCTGTGCAATTCTCAAGGAATTCTCTGATGTTTTTCCAGCTCTCCAAAAAGCTATCCAGCCAAGGGTTGGTTTTCGATTTTCAAGGAGAATAGGCGCCCGTACAAGTGCAGGATCTCCAGCTGAGACCTGACATCTAATCTTCACCGATCTCGAGAATCGAAATCCGAATCCGAATCAAGCTCCGAATTCAATCGAGTCTCAAGTTCGTCTCGTCTCCCTTTCTTCTTCCAAACTCCAAACTTAAATACCCCTTCGTCCAACACCTCTGAGGAGTGGCCGAGAGGTTACGTCTTAGGGATTTGTCGGGTGGTTGAGCGCGGTCACCAACTGCAACCCACCGCCTTCTATCTCCTCTCATCGTTCGCAGAGGGTTGAAACTTCAAAGGTTACTTCGTCGGCAAGTCAACATGTCGCCGCGCCCGGAAGGCACACGCGTGGGGCGCCTGTGCCTTCAGGTTGCGTAAGCCAGGATGTAATTTACGACTTAAGATAACGTCGCGGCTCCTTCTCTTCCAATCTTGGCGAGCTCGTTGTTGGTCTTTTCCCGTGAGAACTGCGGGGCCCAGAGGAGACCTCACAATATCTACGGATGAAATGTTATTTGCAGGTGTACTGTACATGTGGAATACTTGCAGGTTTTGTCAAATTCAATATTCTTCTGTAGGAATTTCAAAGTGTTCTCTTTGTACTTGATACATTCATATTGCGCTCATGAGATTATTAAAAGAAATATTAATGCTAGTTTGTAAGAATTTTCAGTACCTCATCGAAGACATACGATGTTTCAGTTTCAAATGATATAGAAAGCCCTTACAACCAAATTAAGGTTGTAAGAGCTTTCTAAATCATTTGATTGAATTTGGTAGAGTAAATATATTGACAGATTGTTTCAGTCATAAAATTAAACCTCATGGCAAATTATCAATGCAAACTATATTTCCCATCCCGATTTTCTCCAAAGACCCGAAAGATGTTTTAAGAAATTTCGTACTTGCACGTTATAGCGGCCAGAGAGATTGAATCACCAAGCAACGGAGATAATGCAGAAATTGAAGGAAATGAAGATATAATATGACTGATATAAATTCATATATATGACTGCTATAATCTCATTTACAAAATGCAAATCTATATTGAAAAAAATGCATATTAACAAAACGTGAAGGGCTAAAGAAAGTTTCTAAATGAAACGTACCTCTGCCTGTCAAAGCTGAGCGGCATCATCTTAAAGAGATTGCCGAAAGGTCATGGGTTTGAATCTGGACAGCAGGGTGAAAGCAAAATTTTGTACTCGCAACTACTAAAATAATCGACGGTTCTCGATATTTTTGATCTTAGAAGAGATAGGTCCGAAATTCCGGCATTTAATTGAAGCTTCGTTTGGTCGCCAAATTTATCGCCAAGGTAGGGGTTTATTTTCTTGGCTTCCAGCAAAACCTTTGTAAAAATATATTTCCTGCCATAAGATTACATGTTAGAAAAACAATTTTGCAGTTTCGTGACAGTATCCTAAAATGTTTGCACTAGCAATAAATGAGCATAACATAGCATTAAATGAGTTTTCAGCTACGAAATTGCTGGTTTTGTTATCGTCTCATTTTATAAGTTTTATATCGTCGGCTGTCGGCACATGCTTTTGTTTATTTTACTTTACTGGGATTATACATTTAAATACAAGTATTGTATTGGTAAGGATCTAAGATTTTTATTTCATTGCAAGTGCAGAAGAATGGGAGATAACTCACTTCAATATTACTTGAACTCTCTGAGCCCGGCTGGAGAGAGAATTTGGTTGCCTCAAAGCCCGGGGTAATTTTTCGTTCACAGAAACAGAATGGAATCGTCCTTTCCTTCACCGCAATGCCAGAAAGGGGTAGCCCGCTGAGCGGTCATTTGTCAAAAATGAAAGGGCAGCCATTGATGGTCATTTGCGGTTAGAACTATCGAAACTGGACAAAGTCTTGTGAGTGAAATGCTTTTCGGGCTACTGATAAAAATTCTACTCTATCAGTTTAGGAGGAATCTCGATTAGTTTATCTAAATGCTTTCAAAGAATTTTCTGAATTAATTTTTACTCAGTCATTAAAATTTCCGTAGGTTCTCGCACTGTCTGTGCTGGAAAATTTGGCTTATTTTAAAAAGAAAGCGAATCCATGAACTTTGACCAGTTATTCATTTGTGCAATTGACAGATAATTCTGGTAAGTAGATCTTATCAGTAGAGACACACTTATAGAGCGGACAAATAAACTAAAGACTATGAAAACAGCAACAAATCCGTTAGGGGAAAAGGTGGTTGCTTTTATCACTCTGAAATTTCTTTCAACTTCAGACATTTTACAAAGAAAAGGAATCGTTTATCTCGGGAGCTCCTAGGAGAATTGTGAACACACAAGCAATGCTTTCTGAAACAGTCTTCTTTTGGCAGTCAGTCTTTTTCGGAGAAAAATTTTTAATCATTAATATCCCAAAGATACGTCATCTTATTTTTGCATAACTCTAAATGAGTGTTCACCAAGAAAATGAGAGAATTACCCTCAAGACAAGTTTTCATAGATATCAATGTGAGAAAAATGCGGTGTTTATGTTGAAATTAAAGGAAAGAATAAATTATAAACAAAAAGTGCCGTAATCTTCTTTTTCGAATATCGGTAGGCTATTCAGATTTATTTAAGTATGAAATATGTGCACTCCCCCAACACCTTAATTAACGTTGTATTGTTATTAAAATAAATTAATTTTATTTTTTTCAAATATTTCATGAAAAGAAACGCACTTTCAGCACATTAAAGAATAAAGTAATTCGATTAATTTGACAAAAATATATTTTGAAAAAGAATATCTTTAAATTACAAGCTTATTTTTAAATATGAAGAAAAGAAAGCAGTCACCTTTGTTTAATTTTCTACAAAGGAATAACCTTCTCTTTCTATAATGAAAAACAGCATTAACGATATGTGTTATCTCATGAGCGTTTCTGAAATTCCGGGTAAAATATTTTTATCCTGTTCTAATTTTGTAAGAAAAATAATGCTACAATGCAAGTCTTGTCAGAACTAAGCACAAAAAGACTATCAATCTTTAAACAAACAGTACCATCACAACCAGATCCAACGAATTCATGCATACGTAGTTTTAAGGGTTTGCCGCCGACCCGCTTTACGCGACACAGCAATTCAGATCCAAGCGAATCAGAACATCAAATTTTCCAAAGTTTCTTTTTAAACTGAATATCCGTCGAAAATTATTTGCGGAACGTCGTTGCATTGCGTTCTTTGACAAAAACACGATCCGGTTTTATTCAACTGAGCTCAGCTACAATTTTGCAAGCAATTACAGGGACTCCATTTAAAGAATCCAACATCATTCAGCATAAAAACAGTAGGATTTGATCCAGTTAATTTTTAATAACTGTTAAAAATAGAAAATTAATATTGGTATAATCTTGATGTATATTCTCAAACAAGTATTCTTTAACTAGTCACTAAAAGCATACGTCTTTGTTAAAATGTGGAAGTGGATGGAAAGCAGGAAACAAATTTGATCTATGTTGAAAAGCATTATATTTTTACCAGTACTTTTAAATATTAATGCTTCATAAATAAATGTTTAAAAGCCAATGTGTTTTAGCGACCTAAATTTTTTAGATCAATTATCTCTGTGTTTAATTATAAGAGTAGCAAATTATGCAGTATCAATTGTGTAGTTTGGCTACAGAAAGTGTTCATCTCAGAAAGAGAAAATTCCTCAGACACGTGAGTTTTAAAAAATTATTACATGGCATTTGGGCAGTGTGATTCTGTATACTATTTATAGTAAAGAGACATGAAGAAGGGAGCAATTTTGTTTTGGAGATGGCCAGTGGGCAGCAATCATATTTCAATTATATAAATAAAAGCGACAAATTTTATAGAAAACAGAAGACAATAATTTTCACAAAATATTATTGAAAAAAGTGGTTCATATTTTTAGCGTAGAAAATTGATTCAATCATAAAAATTTCAGATTCTCAACGCCACTTTCTCTGCAAGGTCGCACTAAATATTCTGTGCGTCTTTCACAGGATTTTCTTCCCACTATTCCTGTCCTTGAGCTTCTGATTGTAAAATCTTTCTGCAGGAAACATATTTGTCAACACTCTGTCAATATGGTTCAAAATACATAGAGTCACGACTCTAAGCTTACTGGTCGTGATATTTTTCTTCTCATAACGATTGATTTTTTCTTACCTGCCTCGGATTTATGAAAAGGGACTCCTTGCACCAATATTTTATTATTTTGTTTCCTTATAAAAATCTCTTTGTGAAGAAGAGTTAGAAATAGTATCTTGCAGGTTATTTTAAGGAAATGCTACTGATTTTCTTCCAATCGTAATCGAGATAATATGTGTTTGTCTTGAAAACTATTCGACTTTCGGAAATAATTTTTTATCAAACGACGGTCTCATTCTTATTTTTACTTTCTATTCAATTCGTGCAAGCGTTGCTTAGCCCAAAACTATTGAAGCATAATTATTATTGTGGTGTTTTTCCTTCGGCCTTCGCATCCATCAGCCATACATACGAGGACCGTAACACCTATGAAATCCGTATTCTACAGATAGTGAAACTAAGCTGATGAAATTTCATTGGAAGCCTTTGGGAATTTATGTCCCAATCAATGTATATGAATTCGTTATTGTTTGTCAATGGATCTTTTAATGAGACGTGTACGATGTTGGAGTTATATAGGTACAGCTATATGCTATAATTTTAAAACCGGACAAGGATTTTTGGCTAGAAAAATTTTTTCGGCAATCAAAGCGTTAGATAATAAGCTCTATCTTTTCTCTTCTAAGAGAACAAAAGTTTGCGATCACATTCAATTGTTAAAAGAATATTGAGTTGAATCCCAGGCAGCAAAACATCATCGGCCAAGCAACGGCCAAACACCGCCCGCCGACGTTCACATTGTTGGGGAGACATCTTTCGCGATGCCACCTGGTACGTGGGCATGCACCACCGCTTTGCATTGGCCAATGGCCGGGAAGAAATCGCCTCAAACGGTTTTACGAGCTTTGGCCGATGCATTTCCGACGATTATCGATTATAGGGCGATAATGAGGCGAGCTCAAATCAACCAGTGACCGACCTAAATTCAACCACTTTAATCCGAGGTTCTCGCTTTACTTTTTTTCACTCAAGTTTAATAATTACGCGTTACAAGTGATTTAATCAATAGACAAGAAAGGTTCATTGAAACAGACATTTCCTTTATATTATAATGTGGAATATGTCTTGTAATAATTTTTTTCTACTAATCAAAAGTAGCAATTTTAACAAAGCTTTTAATATTAGTGATAAATAACGTGTGTAAACATCTGCCAAGGAATTTAATTTACAATTATTGTATAACTACACAAATAATTTTAACAAATAATACAATAAATAGAAGGATGGGCTGAAGCTAACAGGATTTTTTAAAACCTGCTCACAATTTATAACAACCTAATATTTATATATTATAATCAGTAACTCTGAATCTGTTCACAGTTCTAGTATTATAAATGCTAATATTGCTCCTTTTATTGAAAAGAAATTACTTTTATTTATGTTTCAACCTATAAAAAGATGTATAAATTTTATACTATTTTAATATCATTCCTGTTAATTATATCTTCTTAATTTATTGAAGAAATACAGCATTAAATATTTTTATTTCATCAATTTATAAAAGAACCCGTCTTTAAATTGAAAAATTAGTCGAGTAAATAACAACCTATGAAAATTATTTCACATCAAATCATAAATTTAATTAAACTTTAAAATTTTTGATATACACAATATTAACTATTGAAAGGTGTGCAGAATTCCCAGATATAATACATTTTTAGAAAATTTCTTCCTCAATTTATCATAAAGTAATATGTATACGTACAATCAGTAACTATAAATCTATTTACAGTGTTGTAATATTAATTATGCCAATATTGCTTTCTTATTGAAATAAATATAAATTTTCAGTTTATTTGCTCCTTCATTTATATCTCAACCTATAAAAAAATTACTAGAGCAGTTTTACTTTTGTGCTTTACACACTGCTTGATCATTTTGATTCTTTACTCCCATTCACACTGTCTCTTGATTTATTCATTAAGGAAGCATCAATGTTTTTCAATTACTATGTTCATCAATAAATTCACTTTATTTGACTATTAAAAAGTCCGGCCATGAATATAATCCTGATAACTAGAACGACTAAATTACAAATAATAAAAAAGAACAAGATTTTGTGAAAAAACATTTATTGGCAAGATAGAAAAATTTTTCACATATTTATTTATACAAGATCATTTTAATTTCCAAGATTTGTAGAGATGATTATTCGATGGGATGTGCCCCCTGCCATTGCTGGTATATGTTGAGTGCTCTTCAGAACACTACCAAGCAAGAAGCATAATCAGTTCCATTCAATTTTAGTTTATTTCATGATGCAAGAAGACACATCAACAACACAAGTACATCAACGATACAACAGGAATAATATATACAATACACAGTTAACACGATACACACAACTTCAGTTACAATTACAGTTATTATGACATCCCCCCTTTTAAGTTATTAATTATACAACATAGTCACTCAGATAAGATGGTGGTTTACGAACACGGTGACTTCTTCTTTGCACATTGCAATCTGACCTGTTAAAAGTTTGGGAATTTAAAGTTACTTCTGAATCAGATTGGGAAGTATTTGATTTTCTTATATGCTTTCTATTACGTCTTAGAATTTTACCAAACTGGTCTTTGACAAGATAGGACCTAGGATGCAACTTATGTTTAGAGACTATTACAGCAGGTTCCCATGTTTTGTTTTTAAAATTCAGTATCCTAACATTTTCTTTTTGCTTAAGCTCAGATAATGGGTGAGCAGTTTTGTTATAATAGAATTTCTGAATGTTTTTCCTCATAATTAATTTTTCTCTAATATTATTAAACAATTCAGCATTTAGTAATTTATTGGATATTGGCAACTTTGTTTTTAACCTACGATTAAACATAATTTGAGCAGGAGATAGATTCAGACCCGATATTGGGGCATTTCTATATTCCATCAATCCTACAAAATAATCTTTCCTATCTTCATTTGCCTTTCTCATAATACCTTCTGCAATACCAACAGCTCTTTCTACCATCCCGTTACTTGGAGAATAGTGAGGACTAATAAAAGCATAATTAAAATCCCAATCATTTGCAAATTTCTTATAAATGTAGCTATTAAATGGAATATTATCAGAAATTACAGTATTAGGTACACCAAATCTAGAAAAAATTGATTTAAGTTTAGTTATTACCTCGTCTGTACATTTATTTGCAAGTTCAATAATTTCCATCCATTTTGAATAATAATCCATTACAATTAGATAACTAACATTACCAAAGTCCATTATATCAACTCCTATCTTTTCGAAAGGTCTAAAAGGAACTGTGTGAGGTTTTAATGGCTCTTTACTATTAGCTTTTTTAAATTTCTCACATATACCACACTGTGAAACTTCATTTTCTATATCAGAGTTCATCCCTGGCCAATACATTATTTCTCTAGCCCTTCTCTTACATTTTTCTATCTCAAAATGAGCTTCATGCATTAGTTGTAGCATATCTCTTCTCAAACTATAAGGAACAATTAATTTTTCATTCATAAATAACAGCCCTTCATTAATGTAAAGATCATTTTTAACTTTATAATACAATTTTACATTATTATCTACTTTTTTATAAGATTTAGGTCATCCCTCTTGAATATATTTTACAACTATTTGCGATTCCGGTTCTAATTCAGTTTCCCTGTTAAATAGCATTATTCTCTTTTCATTCATGGGTAAATGTTTTGAAACAGCATGCACAATATTTAACATTTCAGGATCATCATTTACAGTTTCATTAACAGGAAATGCACGTGATAGAGTGTCAGCGAGAAACATTTGAGTACCTGGTACATAATTAATTTCAAAATCATACTTCAATAATTTTAAAACCACTCTTTGCATTCTAGAAGATATTTTATGCATAGGTTTCTTAACAATTGTCATTAGGGGTCTATGGTCACTTTGTACAATCACTTTACGTCCATATACAAAATTATGATATTTCTCAAATGAAAAAACTATTGCCAATAATTCTTTCTCAATCTGTGCATAATTTTTTTCACTTTTTGTTAAACTGCGTGAAACAAATGACACAGGTTGTCCTTTTCGGATTAGACAAGATCCCAGCCCATCTTTTGAACTATCACATTGTATCACTATTTCATCATTAGCACTAAAAACTTTTAAAATTGGAGTTTTAGTTAACAATTCTTTAATGTTTTCAAATTACATTTCTTGTTCCTTTCCCTAATTAAAATCTACATTTTCATGAATGATTTCTCTTAATGGAGCAGTAACTTTAGATACATTGGGTATGAACTTTAAATACATTGGGTTTTGGTGTTGGCATCTCAACAATTGCCTTTATATGATCTGGGTCAGGTTTTATTCCTGATTTAGATATAATTTGACCAACATACTTAACTTCTGTTACCCTGTATTGTAGTTTATCTAGATTAAACTTTATATTTACAGATTTAGCTCTTTCGAGAACCTTCGACATGATTGCATCATGCGAGGCTTCATCATTTCCTGCAACAATAATGTCATCAAAATAAATCTCTACACCCTCAATATCCCCAAAAAGCTTTTGATTTCTTTTCTGAAAAATTTCAGGTGCAGATGCTATGCCAAATGGCATTTTATTGAATTTGTACCTTCCAAATGGTGTATTAAATGTGCAAATTTCAGAGCTAACTTCATCTAGTGGAACATGCCAAAAACCATCTTTTAAATCTACTACAGAAAATATTTTTTTACCTTCTAAACTATTAATAATATCATCTGCAGAAGGAATTCGATAATGTTCAAACTTAATTACTTTATTTAGGTCCCTAGGATCTAAACATAATCTCAGATTTCCATTTGGTTTTTCTACAATAACCAAACTTTGCACCCAATCAGTAGGTTTATTTACTTTTGACACAATTTTTTCTTTTTCTAATTTATCTAAAGTTTCTTTTAATTTAGGCTGTAAAGCCTGAGGAACTCGCCTTGGTGGGTGAATTACAGGTATTGCATTATCCTTCAAAGTAATGTGATATAGTTCATCTGGAAATTCACCTGTCCCTGTAAATACATCTTTATATTGCCCCTAATAGCACAGGAAAAACGGCCGATATTTTAAGAATAATGTTGTGGAATATCTCACTCGTTATCCTGCATCGTTCGGCGCGAATAATAATGTGTTTGGCTTAGAAATCTGTTGATTGGTTGAAGTTTCTTCGGTAACCCTTAAACCGAGAGGGGGTCACGAAACACTCCACGCCTCCTCCCAAGGAAGGCGCAAGAGTTTCTAACTCAGTCAGACGTCTCCCAGTCTTTGCCATGGGGAGTTTCCCCTCACCAAATTATCTTGTGGTTGTGAGGTCAATAGTATGGCTTGAAACGCTTTCATTCGTTTGATACTTAGAAACATTCGCTTCATGAAAAATGCGAATGTGATTCTAACATTACAATGAGGAGTTAGTTTATAGATTATACAAAATAATTTATGGAAATGAGATGAAAACTGAAGAGCTATTTATGATTGCAAAGAATATGAAAAAATAAACAGAATCTACATTTTATAGCTTTCTGCAATTAAAGAAAACAAAGAGATTGAATTATCTGTAGAAGCAATGAACCGTTTTAATTTTACTGCAGTGAAATGTATTGTTAAAAATGCTATATAAAAAAAATATTCTAAAAAAATTGTCAAAATTAAGGAAAGAAAATGTACGACAATTAAATTAGTATCATTGAAAAGAAATTTTTTTAAATTTTAAGACGGCATAAAAAATCTTTTTCTACAATAATATGAGACAAAATTCCGACTTTACTGATGATTTCATATGCAATATTTTCATATGCAAGCCTGCTCATTGAGAAGTGCAATACGCATTTTCTATTAACCTTATTTTTAACTGAAACTTGGAAGATTGTATTACATGCAAGATCAAAGAGATAAGAAAATAGTGAGGAAACAGGACAAAGAATTAATAATATATAAATAAAACAAATTTCATGAATAAAATAAATACAAAAATTTATATCAGGATAGAAATTTTTTATGAAAAATAAATAAATCTTATGGAGGTTTTCTTTAAATCAAAATTTGGTCTAAACTTTATTTTACAGAACTTTAATTGAGACCATTTGTTCACAACATCGTGAATGCCTAGTATATCTCTCACCATGTATTTTAAAGAAACGAGTAACATTAATTAATCCAAATGTTTATTATCCATGTTCGTTTGAGTATATCCATCTTCAATTTCGCAAGGTTCAGAATGAGACGAACAACTTTGAAACTTGAAGGTAGAACATTTCATAATGTAAATGCTACTTTTGAAATATTTACTAAAAACAAGCATTTTTCACTGAATTTAGAAGTATTTGCAATTCAAGCATATAAAAATTCTTATTCTTCTGAAAAAAAATTCTGAATACTATTCTACTATTTATCGATTCCTTAACTAATTATTTCTCTTTACTGGAAATGACAAAAAAAAAAGTTTCAAACACTGAAAATACAGAATAAATTTGTTCGTTAATCATAGTAAGTTTTCTAATTATTGTATCAATATTTCGTGATACATTTATATCTTCATTTTATTTCAGTACATTCACTTTACAGAGACAAAGTTTTAACGAGAGTATGTATAATTATGTATAATATTTCCATGGAACACGAAAAATTTTAGAATTCTTTCCCTAATACAATACAGTTGAAAAGAGATTTTACGAATTAGCAAGTAATTTTCTATGATTATTAGAAAGCGTTGTAATTATTGAGATAAGTATTTAAAAAATAATTATTATTCGTGAAAGTTACTGTGCTGTTAGACATAAAAACTTCTCGTGGAAAAAGAAAACTAATGAAACAAAACCAAAATAATAATAATAATAATAAATCGAAACTGACTGGTGCATATACTATTTTTTAAACTTTTGTTGACATGTACTGTGATAATAATATTGATGTCATTTTCCTCAGATCCTTAAAAATAACCCTTGGATAATTTTTCAATTCATGGAAATTATTTTAAAGAATCTTTTACTGTGATGGCTAATTGCAAAGTTTTTAGCTCAGATTCGTAACTCGAAAATTTTCTCTGGTTCCTTCTTATTGCCTATTAAAATAATAAGATATGGTCTATATTCCGAGTATTTTGATTTATACGATGTCAAAAATAAAAATTTTATTCCTTCTGAATTATTTCCATTATTTAAGTATTTCTTATCTCGTGCCTTTAGTGATCATAAGAGAACAATTTTTAAAGGCTATAATTCCTTTAAAAGATCGTAGAACGTTTTGTAAATGGATAGAGACATAAAAGTGTTTAAGTAATTAGCGAGAAAACTGCAGATTTGAAATCCAGTTTCTGCAGAGTCAGTTTCTCCTACACTTTATGTTTTGCTATTATCTTCCTGATGGCATGGCATTGCTCGGGATCCATATTTTTTCATATGCCTCGTAAGCATCACAAATTCCTCCAATGGGAATTGAGGCCATTCTATACAATATACACCACATCCTTTCCATAATAGAACAGAACACCACCCTGTGCCTTGTAGCCGTGATAGCTATTTTACAGTTGAGATGGACACAGAGCGGAAAAGACATTCTGAACCCACCATGGGGCCACCCGGCTGACTCTCTCGGCATTTATTGAGAACAAAAAAATGGGGAATATATACATGGGGTTAACACTGCTACAGATCGCAGAGATAAGATACTTTTGTTCTGGTACAGGCCTTGATGAAATACAAGCTTGCCGCGAGAGCAGCTCCTTTCCATGACAATGTAACGTCCCTCAAAAATAAAAAAAATAGAAAAAAAGGGTGAGGGAATCCCTCTTTTCGTTAAGCAGTTTGGTTCTCAAATTGCTATCTTTTTTGTCCCTACCATTACGTAAATGCCGCTGCAGAAAAAGAAAGTAAAGGTCGAAAGTGGTCTTTTGTCATCTTCGCCTGAAGGCATCATTCAACATGGAGGCAAGAAGGCCGAAAATAAACGAAAACATTTTACGACCAGTTTTTCTTATTTGTTTATTAGGGAAGGACTCCTGGGTGGCGTAGAAAGTGTCAGAGGAAATGAGAGTGAAAAAATATAGTTCAATTCACCCGGCCCCGTTTGCCATGGATAAAAATAAAACACTTTTGAAAATAAGTTGGACGTCGGCTAGCTGATTTTGTATTTATAAAGTTAATATTTCAATCACACAAAAAACGTTATTAAAAAGGATTACTTCATAAAAAAACTTGCTATGCGACTGACTAGAATGAGTTTACAAAATGCGATTTTTATTTCATTTTCTTGCATGTTTTATAATAAATTTGTTGATATTATCGCCAAATTTATTTTTTTGGTTAGACCAGATTCAGTATATAAAACGGCTTGTGATGTAAATTATTTTTGACTAATACTAGATCTTAAGTAATTTTTTTCCTCCCGCTGGTGTGGCATTTTGGAGAAAAGGGCGCCACCTCAAGGGATCAAAAATTAAGAGGCTCGTTCCAAAATATCCCTCGTGTTTCTTAAAACACGGTTGGCAATCAACAGAACGATTGCAAGACTACTAAAAGAACAAAGTTAAATGACTATTAGAATTTTGAAGTTTAAAATTACGTTTTCAAGGAATATTCACGGTTCCACTGAAAAAGTAATTTTTGCCTGTCATTGACAGGCAATCAAAACA